>CANTUT010001376.1:5000-92220 GCA_947687605.1 Reutealis trisperma
TGAAAATATGCATCCTGGACCCTATAAATTTAGTCAGAAGAATGAAGACAGTGAGGAGATTGATAATGAAGATAGTGAGAAGAATGGTAATGAATATAGTGATTTGAATTTTGATAAAGATGATGACAGACTTATTGATGATGGACTTGTCCATATTTTAGTATTGGAATGTCTTTTTCTAATGCTAAAGAGTTTAGGCAAGTTGTTGCCAAGTATGCAATAGCAAAAGGCAAGGCTTAAAAATGGGTTAAAAATGAGCCTCATAGGCTAAGATAAAATGTGAAGAAGGGTGCCTATTTCACCTATTTATAATTAGAAGAAACCCTAAGAATTATTTGTAGTCCAGACTTATACATTGAATATGCCTATGGGAGGATTTTCAAGAACCCTAGAGCATTTATGAATTATTTGGCAGATTATTTTAAGAAAACAATTAAGGAAAATCCTGAGACAATGATAAAAGATCTAAAGAAAATGGCAAAGGATGATATTAGGGTATATATGTCTTTGGAAAAATGCAAGAGAGTAAAGAAAAATTAAAGAAAGAGTTTTCAGCTCTGCAAAGTATAAGATTGAGTTTGCAAGGCTTGAAGCATATGTTGCAAAGATTAAAAAAAAATAAAATAAACTCTGGTAGTGCTTATGAAGTGTAGCTTGATTTAGAAGAACTGAGGAAAGGGAATAGAGTTTTATGGAGAGTGTTTACATATTTTGATACATGTATACAGGGTTGGTTGGTTGAATGCAGGCCAATTATTGGCATGAATGGGTGTTTTTTGAGAGGCATATATAAAGGACAAGTCCTCAATGCAGTTAGCAAGGATGGAAATAATGACATGTTTCTGATAACTTAGGCTATTGTGGATATTGAAAACAAAGTTAACATGGTTCATTAATTGGCTCAAGAAGGTATTGAATATCACAGATAGTTTTAGTTTGACTATGGTATTAGATTTGCAAAAGGTATATATACTTACTTCAAATTGATTTTCAATTACATTAATACTTATAATATAATATGGTTATATATGACTATTGCTTTGGGATTTGAGACAAGCTGTGAATCACACTCTCATAAGCTAAGCATATATGTTGTGCTAGGTACATCTATTTTAATCAGAGTAAAAAAAATAGGGTGGAAGTAAATTGAGGAAGAAGTTTTGGATATGTGCATAGAGCATATATGAAGAGGAACTGATTAATAACTTAAATGTGCTAGCTAAAGAACATGGAAGGAAAGTTGTAGAAGACTTGGCGAATATAACCTTGAGAAATGATGTAAGGCATATTGTAGTTTAAGATGTTGCAGTGACATGATTGAGAACAATATCAGTGAGTCCTTTAATGTTTGGACCAATGAATATAGGAACAAATCGATTATTAGTGTGTTGGGAGAAATTAGAAGAAGAGGATGACAAGAGTAGTGGAATACAGAGAGACTGTGAAGAAATATAGACAAGATTGGTCATTTGAATGTATGAATATATATGACCAACTATCATATTTGCATAAAATGTGAAATTATGTTCAATGAAGATGATGGATTTGAAGTCAGTCATGCGAAGATCAACATTGTGTTGCATTAGAAAGAAGATCTTATGTATATAGAATATGAGATGTAACAAATATTCCTTGTCCACATGTTATTAGTGCTATTCTATATGATAAAAAGGATCCAATGTAATGCATATCTAGTTGATACCACAAGTCAATGTATCTAAAGGCATATGCACATCATTTGCAGAAGATAAAACAAAATGCAAGATATGGCAAATTGACAAAGAAGGGATGTACTATGACTTGTAGTATTTGTAAAAAAAAGTGGTCACAACAAGATAGCTTACAAAATAGATCCAACTCAATAACAAAGTGAAGTCAATATTGACCATGAACTAGATTTGGGATTTGAAATTGAGACTGTTATGGAATTTGATAATCCATATGATTGCCAAGTGCCAATGGATATTGACAATAATCAATCCTTAAGCTATTATCCTATTATATCATAGGTTTGAGTTTGAATTGCTTGGCATTACATGGTTCATAAATTTATTCTTTGTTTATTTCTCAACATCAAGATGTTGATCATATATTGTTATTAATGTTCTTTGGTATAGTGTATTTTATCTCAACTGAGTACATGTGAATCCTCATTTCCAAATGAATTGAATACAGTAAAGATGCCTTTTGCTAATCAAAATCAAATTGACAAGGTATTTTCATATAACTCCTTACTGACAAGTCCTTTTATATTCATTATTGCTAAGTTTTTCAATTATCTTGACGTGTATGAAAATAAATTTAGGCACTAAATAGAAATACACAATCACAATAAGGTCAGTAAAAGAGCAAAGCAAATGAATCCAAGCTAAATGTGCAAAAGCTCATAAAAATGCATTTGCTACTTATGGTACTGGTGTTTATATATATGAACAAATTGGAAAACTACTTACCATGTATATGAATCTTTTATATGTGTGAACTCTCAATTTTGCACCATTATCATGTGACCATAGTCTAACACATGCTAAGTTTAGTGCGTTATGCCATATGAACTCTCAATTTTCAACCTTGGACCAATATCAATCTCTAAAAAAAAAAAATACCTCCATGTGTAAGCTACAGGGCACTTGTGTGGCCCAGTTGCACCAAGGGTGTACGATGCCACACAAAGCCAGTGCGGCTGGTCTTTACCAGTGCATTGAAAATTTCATTTTCACCCTTTTCAACCTATTTTTCAGCCACTTTGTACCAATACCCTTATGATCTTTTCACATTTCACTTTTCCAAACTATCCTCACTTCACTTTGCTTATAAATAGGCCTCATTTTCACCATTTCTCTTCACCTCTTTGAGTTTGAGTGGACAACTATCTTTTAATTCTTCTCTTTCTCTCCCTCAAATTAATCTATTTTAATTAATTAATTAACCCACCAAACCAAATTAATTAATCTTTTTAATTAACTAATCTTTTTAATTAATCACTCAATTAATTAATTAATTAATTAATTAATCACTTTTTCAAAAATAATCCATCTATTAATTAATTAATCTTTTTAATCATTTAACCAATTCACTCACTAAATTTAATTAATTAATTAATCATTTTAATTAATTAATTTATTCATCAATCAAATCATCCATTCTCATCCTTTCTTTTTGAGAAGTATCCCCCTTTCTGGTATCAATAAAATTGAATTTTGGTTCGGCTAAATTCTTCGTTCACCAAAAGTAAAGGTACAACCTTTTTTCCCTCACACTCAAAACACTCGAACCAAATTAATCTAACAAATCTCTAAACCCCTCCACTCAATCATAAAACGAATTATGTGGGTTTTGATCCCCATTCAATAGAGTAAGTAGGCACTTTTGAAATTTAAATCCAAATCCAAATTAAATCTCTTTTCCCCTTTTGACTTTCCAATGTAATTATATATATATTTACTATATTTGCAAGGAAATTTGAGGTCTTTCTAGTATCTATAAAGGCTAGAGAAGATATCTTATTTTTAATTAACATATTTAGTTAATTTGATTGATTTGAACTTAAGGAGCAATTATGTGGCTCCCTTAAAAATCCTTAAAGACTAGAGGGAACACTCTCCTTAATTTGCAAATGACTCTACTTAATTGTTCTTTTAATTTCCCTTGCACTCACAATTATGCCATACATTCATATTATGCCATGTTCATACATTTTACTTATAATTGTCATTTAATATTTGTCATCCATGAAATCGATTTTTCAAGTTAAATTAAACTTAAGAGCCAAATTTAGATTATTTGACTAAAAATCTAGTCTCTAAGCTCGATTTGATTCGAAAACTAGTGATTTTATCCTTGGGTAAATTAATTAACTAAAATCAATGAATTAGAGTCACAAAATGAGTTTTTTTTCTTAATTTTTCTATTTTAAAAAAAAATTAGGGTGGCGAATCCTAAAGTCACTTTTCAAAATCAAAAATCAATTTTTCGAGCAATAATCATTCCAATCTCGAGCACCAAAATTCATTTCATAACATCGTTAAAAATCACTCGCCTTTCCTTCAAGCATCTCGAATGAGGGAGGAGCGTTCAGGTGAGATCTTACAATATATACATTTCATTATTGCTAATTTTTTCAATTATCTTGATGTGTATGAAAACAATTTTAGGCACCTAATAGAAATACATAATCACAATAGAGTTAGTAGAAGAGTAAAGCAAGAAATCTAGGCCAAATATGCAGAAAGTTGATATAAATGCATTTGCTACTTAGGGTATGAGTATTTATATAGATGAACATACTAAAAAACTACTTATCATGTATGTGAATCTTTTATATGCTTTTCATTATTGCTAATTTTTTCATTTATCTTGATGCATATGAAAACAACTTTAGGTAACAAATAGAAATACACAATCACAATAGGGTCTGCAGAAGAGCAAAGTAAAGAAATTCAAACCAAATGTGCGGAAAGCTGATAGAAATGCATTTGCTACTTGTGGTATGGGTATTTGTATAAATGAACAGACTAGTATGAGGCCTCACTCGAGCACCAGCCTGACCTGCTAGAGAGAATCGGGATGCTCATTTGGGTTTAGACTCACGATGGAACTCTCGAGTTCGGATTGGTTGTTTTTTAAAAATGATTTTTAGAGTTGCCACCTTAATTTATTTTTAATTGGGAAAATTAAGAAAAAATCCAATTGTGACTTCAATTCATTAATTTTAGTTAATTAATTTACCCAAAGATAAAATCACTAGCCTCAAACCAGATTGAGTTTGGGGATTAGGTTTTTGGTTAAATAATTATGATTTGACTCTTAATTTTAATTTAACTTAAAAATTAATTTCATGGATGACAAATATCATACGAAAATTATAATATCATGATTAATGCATAAGCATGGTATGAGTTTAATTTGAAAATTTAAATGAAACATCCATAAATTACATTAATTAAAAAGGGGAAAGGAGATTGATTGGGATTGTGATTTGGATTTAGATTCCAAATGTGCCTACGTATCCCATTGAATGGGAGATCAAAACCTATATAGTTCGTTCCATGATTAAGTAGATGGGTTTAGATGTTGATTAGATTGATTGATTTGATTTAAGTTTATGGATATGATGACAAGACTAATACATTTGTTTTCGACAGGCAGAGAGTTTTACCGAACTGAAATTCCATTTTGTTGAGACTAGATGATTGGATTGATTAAAAGTCTAATTAATTAATTAAAATGATTAATTAACTAATTAATATGATGAAAATGATGGTTGGATTAATCAAATAAAAAGATTACTTAATTAATTAATTAAGTATTTGAGTGATTAATTTTAATTAAAAAAAGGAGAGTTTTAGTTAATTAAAAAGATTAATTAATTAACTTGGTTAGGGTGAGATAATTAATTAATTAATTAAAAAGATTAATTAATTAATTAGAGAGTAGTTAGAAGGAGAAGAAGAGAGGAATTAGAGGATCACTGTCAACTCTAACTCAAGGGGGTGTGGAAAATGGTAGAGATGAGGAGGTATTTATAGGAAAACAGGGGTGAGGGTAATTTGGGAAGTGGAAACATGAAAAGACAAAAAGGATATGGCTGGAAAAATACTGAAAAATCATATTATGGGCATTTCGGGAATTGCAGGTAGGGAAGTGGGGATCATGCCACTAGAATAAGGCAGGAGGCAACAGGGCGCCGGCGCTGCCGCATTCTTCTGCTGGCGTGCCAGTTGAAAATCTACTTTGTGCTTGGGTCAAGTTTTAAGACTTTCAGGTCAGTTTTCAGGAGTTTCAGAGTTTAGAAATTTTATTGATCAATGTTGATAGACTTGAAATTAATTTTAGGATAGCTAAACAATTAATTTGAGATAAAATCTGCTCAGATTTGAGAAAATACTATTTGGTATAAAAGGTCTGGTTATGGTAGGAAAAGTGACAGTGTCTAAAAATTAAGTATCCTCTTACTAAGGGTATAAAATTGAGGGTTTACAATTGCCCTCTTAATAGAATTGTCTTGTTTATAAGGCAATTCTGATAATAATAAACCCAAAAGAAGGGATAGTATAAGGAACCAAAGTGATATCTAGGTCAGTGCTTTGATATGTTTGGATAAGAGACATGGTTGAAAAAGGAAGATGGTAAAAAGAACCACAGGGATGTTTAAGAAATTGTTCTTAAACATTTATAGGTGGAAAATATGGCTAATAAATGAAAGCGAGAAAATGGACCAAAGGGATATCTAGACTGATGGCTAGATATTTTTAGATAAATTAGTGGATTTGGGTAAAAGATGTGGAAACTAGTACTATATAGATGTCTAGGTGATAGTTTCTAGACATTTATGAGTGAAGTTGATAGATTTGAATAAAAGAGATGGAAAAAGGAATCACATGGATGTTTAGGTGATCGTTTCTAGACATTTATGAGTGGAGTTGATGAATTTTGATAAAAGAGTTGGAAAAAAATAACCATATGGATATTTAGATGATTGTTTCTAGACACTTATGGGTGGAAGAGGATTTTCGACAAGATAATTTAGTTGAAAGAATGCCTTGACCTATGGTAAGTTGGCTCGAAAGATTCTAACAAGATTTTGATAAATAGAAAGCCTCAATTTATAACGAGTTGGCTTAAGAGATTTTAAAAAGATTTCGATAGGAGGAGAGCCTCAGGGGTGGCGAGTCAACTCAAGAGCTTCTTAAAAGATTTTGATAGGAGGAGAGCCTTAGCCTATGGCGAGTTGGCTCAATAAATTCTAAAAAGATTTTGGTAAAGGGAGGACCTTAACTTATGGTGAGTCAGCTTAAGAGATTTTGAAAAGATTTTGATAGGAGGAGAGCCTCGGCTTATGGCAAGTTAGCTTAAGAGATTCTAACAGGGTTTTGGTAAAGGGAGAGCCTCAGCTTATAATGAGTCGGATTAAGAGATTCTAAAAATATTTTGATAGGAGGAAAGCCTCAGCTTATGGCGAGTCGGCTCAAGAGATTCTAAAAAGATTTTGATAGAAGGAGAGCCTTAGCTTATGGCAAGTCGGCTCAAGAGATTCTGACAGGATTTTGGTTGTGTTTAAGAAACTTAAGCTTCTGAATATGATGGGTTGGCCTTTTGGAAGGCTTATAGGAACTTTTCTAGGATTAAAAGAACTCCAAAAGTCACACTTCATCGATTAGATCTGGAAAGGTATCATTTAGCTTCAAAGAAGCACTGGTTAGCTTTAAGAGGTGTTGATTAGCTTTGAGGAAGTACTGGTCAGCTTTAGGAGAGGCTATAAGCTCAACTTATGCATGATTATAGATGGTTGCATATGCAATGTATATTTGTGTATAGATGATGCATGTTCATGTATTTGTGAGGCCTTGCCCGAGCATCAGCCCGGTCCGCTAGAGGAAATCGGGATGCTCATTTGGGTTTAGACTCATGATGGAACCCTCGAGTTCAGATCGATTGATTTTAAAAATGATTTTGGGAGTTGCCGCCCTAATTTATTTTAAATGGGAAAAATTAAGGAAAAATCCAATTGACTCCAATTTATTTATTTTGCAATTAATTTATCTAAGGATAAAAATCACTAATCTCAAACCAGGTTGAGTTCAGGGACTAGGTTTTTAGTTTTAAATAATCTAAATTTGGCTCTTAAGTTTAATTTGACTTGAAAATTGATTTCATGAATGACATTAATAATTACAAATAAAATGCATGAATATGACATGAGTGCAAGGTGAAAAATAAAATATCTACAAATTAAAAAGGGAAAAAGAAATTGATAGAGATTTGGATTTAGATTCCAAACGTGCCTATGTACCCTATTGAATGGGATCAAAACTCACGTAGTTCGTTCCACGATTAAGTGGAGGGGTTTAGGGGTTGATCAGGTTGATTGATTTGATTTGGGTTTGAGAGAAAAAGGCTGATACCTTAACTTTTGGTGGGTGGAGGGTTTTATCGGACCGAAATTCTGTTTTATCGAGACCGGGTGATTGGATTGATTGGAAAATTAATTAATTAATTAAAAAGATTAATTAACTAATTAATATGATGAAAAGGATAGAAGGATTAATTAATTAAAAAGATCAATTAATTAATTTGGATGAAAAGTGGATTAAGAGAAAGGATTAATTTGAATTTTGGAAAAAAGTGATTAATTAATTAATTAAAAAGATTAATTAACTTGGTTAGGGTGAGATAATTAACTAATTAAAAAGATTAATTAATTAATTATAGAGTGGTTGGAGGGAGAAGAAGAGAGAAATTAGTAGATAACCATCAATACTAATTTAAGAGATGTGTTGGAATGAAGGATGAAGGGGGCTATTTATAGGAAGAGTGGGTGAAGGTAGTTTAGGAAGTGGAAAAGTGAAAAGACCAAAAGGGTAGAGCTAGAAAAAAGCTAAAAAAATCATATTGCGGGGTATTTTGGGGACTGTAGGTGGGCAGTTTGGGTGGTGCCACCAGGCCTTCGGGCGGTGCCGCCAGCTAGTTGGGCGGTGCACCACCTGCAGGGGCGACGGCGCCGCCCAAGCCTGAGCTAGCACTGTTAGCACCTCAGTAGGCATGCTGGCTGGATTTTTACTTATTCGCTCGGTAAGGTTTTTGAACTTCCGGATTAGTTTTTGAGAGTTACAGAGCTTAGAAAATTAATTGGTCAGTGTCGATAGATTCAAAATTAATTTTAAAATATTGGAGCAGTTAGTTAGGGAGAAAATATGGTCAGTTTTAAAAAAATGTTGTGTGATATAGAAGGTCCGGTCAGGGTAGAAAAAGTACTAGCTCTGTGTAGTGCATCAAACTTAGCAGGTGTCAAGCTGCGATCGAGTGATAAGGTGTAAAATTAAGAGTTCATAGTATGCATATTTCAGGATTTATGGACCTTTTATTTAACGTCTATGCCATGGATGATTTGTGATGATGCCTATAATGGATGATTGCATGGATGCAATAAGGTGAATTCATAAGTTTGCTTTGTGAATGCAATTTTTTTATATGACTTTTACGTCCATATAGCCAAGTATTTATGGATTAAGAAACTTTACAAAGTTGAGGAACTTAACTTAGATTGGTATGGAATAGTTGCCATGGTGATATTATAAGGAATTGAAGTAGATTGAGATTTTTCTGAGGGCTTGATTTAGGTTTTGGAATCCGAAGGCCTGTGATTTTTGTTTTGGTGTAGCTAAAGAGGAGTTATATCCCACCTTTGGAAAGTTCAATGTTATGGCTTGGCTATAACTTAGAGGCAACTTTATTGGTGCCAAAGTTTAGAGTTTACCATTTTCTGTATTTTTCAGGAGTTTTTTTTAGACTTGTCTTAGGATATTGCAAGCCAGATAATGGTTGGTGATAGTCAAGTGAATTTGACAATTGTGATTGAGAAGTTCCATGATGCTGGTGACTAGGGAGATATGAGGGGGCGAAGACTCAAGATGAGGGCTTTGGTTTCCTATTTGAGAGTCGGATACGGTTCTATTGATTGGGGTGATGCCAGAGTGGTAGATGAAGCAAAGGCATTTTGTGATTAGAGTAGAGACACTAATGAGTCTTGATTGCATTGTTCAAGATTTGGAGAGATGGACTGTCTTGCCAGTTATTCTCAATACCATTTCTATTAGGGGTGCTTTTATGGGTGTCTGATTTTAGGTTTTAGGTTATTTTGTAGGTGTGGCTAATGGATCATTTTCAGGTGGTGGCCCCTGCTTTTCAGTCCGCATATACCTTATTGAGACTTGGTCAAAGATTAGATGGGATAGTTGCATGAGCTTACCTTGGAGGACAATTTTGGCACTACCGATGGTAAGGAATTGGATCTTTCATGATCAAAGGCCATGGTTGTTGAGTGGTTCACTGTGTTATGTTTGGTTTAAATGACCTTTGGCCATGGAATAAGGGTTTTAAAATAGATGGGGCAGACTTAGGACATTCCCCCAGTCATACCTTTCTTAGAGTATGTGTAGATCACAGCTCCTATTGCTAGAGCTATCAAAGGGTAGCTACTTGAGGAGTTATCATAGGGTAGCTACTTGAGGAGTTATCATGCTATTTATTTTTAGATTTCACTTATGACCATAGAAAGATATGACAAGTGGTTGATAAAGGTAGTTTGGCCAGTTGAGAAAGAGTGCTAAGCTGCCCTACTAAGGGTGATGCAGTTGAGGAAGGATAGGCTGCAAAAGAAGCCATTAGTGGCAAAAGGACTGCAGCATAGATAAAGAGGTGACTCAATCTTTGAGGGAGACTTGAAGATCTACTGGAAGTGCCAGACCTTAGGTTGCAATGGTGACACAAACTGCAATGGCAGTGACAAAGGAGACTGTGACTATGGTAAGAAAATAGGGTGATATTATAGTGGTGGTTCAAAGAAGGACTGTTATAATTAGGGCTTAAAAGGGGTATCGTAGTTTTTGAATTGTAGAAAGGGTTTTGATACTGTTACGGGAGCAATTTTGATTCTACTGGTACTACTACTACTGTGGTAGACAGAGCTATAAAGACTTGAAAGAGCGATGTACCTATTTGAGGAGATTATGATAGACTCTGACCTTGATGAGGATACGAGAGATTTGCACATTAAGCGGTGGAGGAGGACTAGTTAGACCATGACTTTAGACATGACATTTTCTGCTTTTTGTTCAAAATACTTGCAGGTTGATAGGACTACACGATATAAGATAACCCAAGATGACACTGAAAAGGCCATCCCTTTTTTTTTTATTTTTATTTTTTATGATGATGGATTGTACATTGTAAAATTTTATTACCATTAAATGAGACATCTTTTATTTTTGCTCTAATTTCTGCCTAAGTTGCCCTTTTGGATTTTTAATTTAGTGAGCATTCTTTTTCTTCTTCTCCTTTCTTCTTTTTTTTTTCTTAGTTTTTGTCTTTTTAGGCAAAAAAATTAAGTGAATGATGTACTAAGCACAAAGAAAATGAGAATGTGATGCAAATAAAATATTTTGTATTATGATTTGGATTACACTTGAGTCGGGCTGCCTACATATCCCTTATATCACTTTTTATTGATCATTTCTTTTAGGGAGAATCAGGTCCACATAATTCTGATTACATATGTATGAAAAATAGAAATGAAATGCAGATGTCATCTTTGGATGATGTATCATTTCAACTGATCTAGATTGCCAGGATGGGAGAATTCATTTTCATCCACATCTGTGAAGATGGTGTCTCCGTTAGATAGGATCTTCTTGAGCATGTACTGTCCAACCCAGTTTAGTTTTGAACTTCCTCTTGGATCATGAATATGGGCTTAGATTTCTTCCATAATTGGATTTCCTTCTTGCGAACCCTTGTCTTCACTGTCTAGTTGAAGTGCTCAGCTAGTCTCCATTGATGACCATGAATTTTGTATAGAGCATTGATTCTCTTTTCATCAATGGCATTCAGCTGATCATAATACCTTTTGATCTATTCTGTCTTCATTCTCTGCAGCTTCTCCTTAACAGGTTTCTTATGTGTGTACGTCGAGATCTCATGAACTGTGATGCTTGGATTATCTCTATCTTGTCTTGTACAAAACAACTCATGAACTTTTCCACTACTGCCATGTAAATGCAATGTATGGGATTTTGGATTTTTTTTTTGCCATAATTAATTGATCCTTTTGCCTTTTTCATTTTTTTTTATTTTTTGCTCTTTTTTTTTTAGATATCCCATTTAAAGATGAACTAGAAGAATTAAAGAGAAATAAAAAATCAAAATTTTTTTTATCATCATCATGGGTTACATTAAAGGATAAGCCTAGAAGGCAAAATACATACTCGGGAGGATAAGACTCGACAGACTCCAATTCAAAGAAAGACTTAACAAAAATAGACTGAAAAGACTCTGACATAGACTCATACTAAGGCGACTTAGACATGGATTCAAATGACTCAAACATGGACTCAGAGGACTTAGATAGGGGCACAGTTAAGTGGCATTCTTCTCAAAGTGCCATTTATCAAGTGAAGCTTAAGAAAGTTAGGTGAACTCAGTGGCATTGGTCTGACTCGAGAGGAAGCAAGTTGAGTAAGGGGAGGAGTGATGGTGGCATTGGTTATTTCCATAACTTCATTGATGATGGATAGATTTGGGCATTGAGAGCACTAGTGAAAGTGGTGGACTAGGCATTGAGAGCATGGGTGAATGTGTCAGCTTGCGTCTTAAAAGCGGTGGTGAGTGTGGCTTGGAAAGTCTCCTCTTTTTTCTTGAGAAGGTTGGCAAAAAAGGAATTCATCACTTGAAAGAGTTGGAGGTGTTGGCCATTGTTACCATGAAAAAAAATAGAAAAATGGATAAGACCATAGAATTGTGAAGAAAAAGAGAAAGGTGTGTCGAGAAAAGGATTCCTTCCATGTGGTTGGTCACTAGTTTATATATTGACAGGGTGAGTGTGTGAGTTATTTTAGGGTAATGGACCACCAATTTAAGGTTTTACAGATTTACCGTGTTGAGTTTCTCATATTATGTATGTATGATCATGTCATGATGCATGCCAAAAAGGTTTCATAGGCATATATACATGTATCTCCATTATTATGGTACATAGAACCTAGAGTCAACACTAGGGCGACTATATGCACAAGGGTGAAGGGTGGTTTGATTAAGGGCTCTCATCCTACTAGAGCAGCGATATACCTAACCATATGTGAAGCAAAGAGCCTTGCGTGGGTCTAATGGTGCTGATTGCTCATTACACCACCGAAATGATTAGGGATTCATCGCAGGGTGGAATGCTTTTGCTATCTCCCAACATACTCAAAGAGAGTTGTTCAGCTAATGCTACTCACCAACCAAAAGTTTTCCTAAAGCTAAAGTTAGGCAAAAAGCCTTTATTATGCAAAGTGATGCATGAAAGTCAAATTATACTTAATGAGCCAAATGGAGATTATTTTGGAAAAATTTTTCCTTAATCAAATATTAATCCTCTAATTTTCCTTTTTATTTTAAAAAAGGTGGCAACTAGATCCCAACGGAGTTGCCAACTACAAGGCCTCACCCGAGCACTACCCTAACCTGCTAGAAAGAATTGGGATGCTCATTTAGGTTTAGACTCATGATGGAACCCTCGAGTTTGAATTGATTATTTTTTGAAAATGATTTTGGGAGTTGTTACCTGTAAGGCCTCACCCGAACACTTAGCCCAATCTGCAGAAGGGAATAAAAAATGCTCTTTGGGAGAAACATCATGATTGGAACTCGCTATAAGTTTAGAAAAATGTATTTTGTAAATTATAATTTGCAAAAGAAGTCACCACTTTAATTTTTTTTATTTTAATTGGGAAAATTAAAGGAAAAACCTAATTTGATTGACTCCAAAATTATACTATTTATCCCAAGGAAAAGCACTAGTCCTCGAATGACCAAAGAGGGCTTAGGGACTAGGTTTTGTTAAAACAATACAAAAAAATTAGTTTAGTTTAAATACAAAATAACTTTTGTAAAATGAAATTTTTATGTATGCATGAACAAATATAATATGATGCATGAAACAAATATTATTCATGTAATACATGGAAAATATGAGATAATGATAGTTATAAAATGTGAAAAGTAAACGAAAACCAGTTAAAATTGTTACAAGTTAAAATGTCAAAATTAGGGGGATCTTTCCTCTAGCTCTTATGGATTATAGGAAATGCACATATTCCCTAAATATAATCTAAACAACTAAAGTAAGAAAAAGTAATAAAACAAAAGAGAACAAAAGTTTTGACTTTCATTTAAGAAAAGCAATTTTGACCCTAAACTATGTGAAGAAGGTTATAGAGAGAAGAAGTTGTTAATTTTAGCGGAGTTGATGCCTTAAAGACAGCATGCTTGTGTATCCCTTTGAATGGAAATCAACCCCATGCAGTTCTTCCTTCTTGCGAAGGAGGGGTTTTTAAGTCATTGCCTTTTTTATCGTGTTTTGATTGATTTTAAAGGCTTAGAGATTTGTTAATTAGGTCAAATTTTAATTATCAAAAATTAGATTTTTTTCAAATTTAGATCTTGAAATTGGAATTGAAAGGGAAAGCAAAAGGAAAGAACTTTTACTTTAGGCTTTCAGTGGCGAGGAACGTAAGGCATGAGTTTGGCACTAGATCTAAGTTCCACCTTGACTTAGGGATAACATGACACTCCTTTTGGACGAAGGACCCTTGAATAGTGCGAACTCTTTTTGACGGTAGGACTTTGGATCACCCTTGCTTGAATACCATGAATTCCCTTTGAAAGAAACAACTTGAATTGCATATTTTCTTGATTAGGAGGCTTAGAAATAGGGTTTGATAGTGATTAGGAGGCTTAGAAATAGTATTTGAGGTGATTAGAAAGCTTATAAATATGGTTTTATATGATGGAAAATGTTTTAGAATGAGATTTTAGAAAGAGGAGGATTAGACAGAGGGTTTTGATTATTGGGAGGCTTAGAAATAGGGTTTAGAAAGATTTAGAAAGAGTATAGAAGTATGTAATTGTGTATTGAAGTTGTTAAGAGGTGCAAGGCATTTATAAGGGGAGTCTGGGGGCTTAAAATAGTAAATTTTCGGTGCGGGATCAGGAAAAATGTGTACAGCAGTTGATCAGGGTTTGCGGCAATCGCAAGGTCTACTACAACAGCCAATAGGATGCCACAAGGACACCTACAGTAACTGCAACTAGCCCGCGGGTTGCCGCACCTCATTTTTCAGCACGTTCTCATATGTTTTTTTTATCTAATTTGAGCCCATTTTGATTCTATGGGTTCGTAGTCAAGTGTTTGTCATCTAAGGTACAAGTTTTAGGAAATTTATTTTTAATGAGGTGCTGCCTTCTTGACCCTTGCCCACTAACCGGTTAGCAGGATCGCCGTACTGGCTCTGCGTAGCTCACTATTCTTAGTAGGTATTAAGCTGCAGTCAGATCCCAAGGGGGTAAATTTGAGGATTCACACCACCCTAATTTATTTTTAAATAGAAAAATTATGGAAAAACCCAATTGTGACTCAAATTCATTAATTTTAGTTAATTAATTTACCCAAGGATAAAATCACTAGCCTCAAATCAAATTGAGTTCGGGGATTATGTTTTGGTTAAATAATCATGATTTGGCTCTTAATTTTAATTTGACTTAAAAATTAATTTCATTGATAACAAATATCATATGGCAACTATAATATCATGATTAATGCATAAACATGGTATGAGTGCAACGAGAAAATTAAAATGAAACATCCATAAATTACATTAATTAAAAAGGGGAAAGGAGATTGATTAGGATTTTGATTTGAGATTTGAATTTAGATTCCAAATGTGCCAATGTACCCCATTGAATAGGGAGCAAAACCCATATAGTTCTTTTCACGATTAAGTGGAGGGGTTTAGGGATTGATTAGATTGATTGATTTGATTTGGGTTTGTGAGTGTGAGGAAAAGGTTGATACCTTTGTTTTTAGAGGGCGGAGAGTTTTACTGGACTGAAATTCTATTTTATCAGGCCAGATGATTAGATTGATTGGAAGATTAATTAATTAATTGATTAATTAACTAATTAATATGATGAAAAGGATGGATGAATTAATTAATTAAAAAGATTAATTAACTTGGTTAGAGTGAGATAATTAATTAATTAATTAAAAAGATTAATTAATTAATTAGAGAGTGGTTGGAGAGAGAAGAAGAGAGGAACTAGAAGATAGCTATCAACTCTAACTCAAGGGAGTGTGGCAAAATGGTAGAAATGAGAGGGTATTTATAAGAAAATAGGGGTGAGTATAATTTGGGAAGTGGAAAAGTGAAAAGACCAAAAGGTTATGGCTGAAAAATCAAATTAGAAGTATTTTAGAAACTACAAGTAGGGAAGTGGGGGCCACGCCATGGCAACGCGGGCGGCATGCTAGCCAGCCTGGCGCCGGTTGGGCGTCACAACTGAAAATTTGCTTTGTGTTCGGGTTAGATTTTGATACTTTCGGATCAGTTTTTTGAGAGTTTCAAAGTTTAGAAATTTTATTGGTCAGTGTCGATAGGTTTGAAATTAATTTTAGGATAGCTAAATGGTCAATCTGAAATAAAATCTGGTCAGTTTTAGGAAGATACTGTCTAATTTAGAAGGCCTAGTCAGAGTAGGAAAAGTGTTAGTATCCGAAAATTAAGTATCCTTGTACTAATATGATTGAAAGTCCTTTTTTTACTATGAGGGTGCTACCCCTTGCTCTTTTAGCAAGTATCAAGCTATAGTTAGATGACGAGGGTGCAAAATTGATGGTTCACAACCGGAAAACTACTTACCATGTATGTGAATCTTTTATATGCATTTCTTTATTACAAATTTTTTCAATTATCTTAATGTGTATGAAAACAACTTTAGGCATCAAATAGAAATACACATTCACAATGGGGTTAGCAAAACAACAAAGTAAAGAAATTTAGGTCAAATATGTAGAAAGCTAATGGAAATGCATTTGCTACTTGTGGTATGGATGTTTATATAAATGAATAGACTAAAAAACCACTTACCATCTATGTGAATCTTTTATATGCATTTACAATGTATATATAAACACATACACACACACACACACACTAGGATCAACCACATTGATTCATCATTGCACTTAGTCAAGAAGCACATTTTAGAATAAGAACCATAAGTTGACTTTCAAATACTCTTTGTCAAAAAGAACAAAGCTTCTAATTAGAAGGCAGCATACACATTCAACTATTGTAGAAAAAAGAAAGATTAAATTTGTTATTGAAGGTCAAGGTGCAAACTTGCCTTTTAAGTCTCCATCTTATTTGAAATGGTGTGGACAACCAGTTGACATTGCAAAGAAATTAGAAAATGAGAGTCAGCTAATGATGAAAAGATGACAAACTAAATCCAAAAACAATAGATTAGGCACTAGTTCTCAAGTGCCATCAAAGAAATGAATTTATTTTATAATTGCAAATTGCTATCACTTAGGATATTTATAATTTTTGTGTTGATTGGCAAAAATTTTTTTTTTTTTGATATTTATTTTGTTAGCAACATTGTTCCTAGTGAACTTAAACTGGTAATTAGTAAGTCAAGCTTCACAAGCACTAAGAATGCTCTGCTAATTAGTATATCTTGTAAAGTATTTTCAAGTCAATACTTTGGTTAACAATGTAACAAGCCCTAAGAATGCTCTATTCTCCAAACTTATTGTTTAATGGTTTGTTATGGAAGCATTTTGATTAAGATTATGTTTTAATTATTTTAATTTTGTTGTGGATAAATGATGAACGTGTGTTTGTTAATTAATAGTGACTGGTGATTAAATGGTTTGTGATTGAGGCTTTAGATTTAATGAAATACTATGATATTATGGTTAGGTTATTCATTTCAAAAGTGATTAATTAAGTAGCAAACTTATAGGTGATATTTTGTTGTTATTTCTTTTCTAATCAACAAGTGAATTCCATAGGATGAGTCAGTAATTTGTTTACCTTTCTTTACTTGCAAATTTCTTAATCTATAATATTTATGGATATTCTATTCTATTTCCATGTTTTGTTAACAAATCAAATATCATATGCCTTACAAGTAAACAAAACAAACAAAATAACATATATATATAATTCATATCAGAATCTAGAAATATTAACTAGTCAAAAGAAGTTTTCATTTTGTTAATAAGTCACAAAGGTCTTTATATTCTATAAATACTACTACTTGACAATAATAACTAGATATTTCGCAAATATAATTACAAAGTGTACTCTACTCACTACTGCCAGACCTAAAATCCTACATATTATGCTAAGACAATAAACATAGTGACAAGCAACAACATTCATGACATTTCCATTGCAAATTTTATATAGGTTGTTATTCCTATTACTTGCTATAAGTTGATTTTGTAAATCAATCTTTAATTCAATCAACACTTCCAATTCAGCCTCAATTAATGGACAAACAGAATTCAAATGCACAAGTGGAACAGTTTGGTTGCGTGCCAACATCCTATTCTCCCTCTTCAACTTCTTTCCTTCATTATTCAGTTTATTAATTACCTGTGTAGCTCTTTGACACATTTCACTGTTAATCCAGCTAAAGAAATCGCATCTACCAACCTGTATTTACCCAAAACTCACATTATTATGAACTCAATTAACAATATATATAGATAATTCACATAATCAAAATTTCACTAATCCAAAAAATTATTATTACCCATGAATTAGACCACCATTATATAAATACTTGATAGAATCAATCAAAGCCAGTCTCATATTTAGATACAAGTGATTTGAGAAGTATAATTGATGATTAAAAACAATTAACTCATAATATATACATATAAGAAAATAAATTAATCATTTCACCAGCATTTAGGATTTTGTTTCCTTCCATATTTTCCAAACTTGTGCAATCTTAGAACATTTGCGTCTTTGTTGTTGTGTGATATAATCATTTTTATTGATTCCTTCTAAACCCAAATGCCTTAGGTGATTAAATTTCCAATCGAGTAGAAGAATAAGAAGAAGAGGAAGTCATATTTTTCTTGCTCTCAATTACTTTGGGAAATAAGGGCTCAAGAGTAAATTTGGGGATTTATTGAATTAGGGATTTTAGTTTACCTGTTGGGCGATTTTATTCCCTAAAAAAAAAAATTGAAACTAGGGCCAACAACAAGTAACAGGGGGCAAAATTGTTGACCTAAGTTATTTTAAAACTTAGTCAATCTCTATTTTGATCTTGTCAATCAAATTAAAAGCTATCTAATGTTTGTCCAAGTGTTTGTTTTGTAAGATAAATCATATTTATTGATTGAAATTGAAAGGAAATGAAAATCTTTCAAAGTATATTGGATTACTTCTGAGTCATGACCAAGATGATGAAATCGCGACCGTGACTATGTAATCGCGACCAAGAAATTTAAGAAGCCAATTTGATCAATTTCACTCAGAGCGAATCACAACCTCAGTCACGACCACAACCAAGGGCGCGATCCTAGATTCGCGACTGCGAATTAGTAGTCGCGACCATGATATTCATACTGAGATCTAAGCTTGCAATGGATAGTTGAAGAACCAATGAGAAGATGCCATGTGTGATCTAGCCATTGTGGATTATGAAGATCGCGATCGCGAAAAGGCTTAGCGACCACGACCTAGCTTTGACAGTGCTTTAATGTAAGATATTGTGGCTGTTGTGAGGATCCTTCTTGGTATCTCTTTGTAACGGGAATTTGGAGGGAAAAAGCTATAAATACCCCTTCCAATGACCCTTATAGTGATCCAACAACTTTCATTTAAGCCAAACTCTTGCAATTTTAATTCTCAAAGCCTTTACTTCTTAATTGTTATCATTTGGTTATTGTAAGAGCATTGATAACTCAAAGGGTTAAGTGTTAGCCTTGAAAACACATATTATTGGGTTGAGAGTGAGCCATTAGAAAACTCTTGTATGAGTTTAAGTGTGAGCCTAAGGGAAACACTTGTAAGGGTTGTGTGTGAGCCATTGAAAACACATTGTAAGTTTAGAGTGAGCTTGAAACTGCTTATAAGCATCATCTAGTAGTAGAATACCCAATTGAGATTGGGGAGTGGATATAGGGTTCATTAATACCCGAACCACATTGGGGAGTGGACATAGGGTTCATTAATACCCGAACCACTGCAAAATTGATTGTGTTCATTCTCTTTCCCTATCTCTTTCTATCTAATTTTTAATTTTCCACCAATTCAACCCCGCTTCTTGGTGCATAAGGGTAAACAAGTGGTGTCAGAGCTTTAGTCTCATTCTTGAAGCTTAATTGTGTGAGAAAAGATCAAAATGGCCAATGAAGGGATGTATCACCTTAAGCCACACTTTGATGGCACCGATTATGCGCATTGGAAATATAAAATAGAGGTGTATCTTGACAATGATGTCATTGATGTATGGGATTGCATAATCAAAGAATGGAAACCTTTATTAAGAAAAGTTGATGATGTTGAAGAATTGGTTCCTAGAGAAGAATGGGTGGATGCACAAAGAAAAGCTAATGGGAAAAATAAGAGAGCCATGGCAATTCTTCTTAGTTCACTCTCAAGAGAAGAATATGGTAGAGTTCAACATTGTTTAAGTGCGTTTAACATTTGGAAATCTTTAGAAAACTACCATGAAGGAACTAAGTAAGTCAAGGAGAAAAAGATTCAGTTGTATACAACTAAATATGAGCTCTTTAAGATGAAACCCAATGAAAGTGTCACTGATATGATAAATAGGCTTCTAGCCCTTGTCACTAATATGAAGAAATTGGGCAAAGTATACACCTTGAACGATATAAACTATAAGATTCTCAAAACTCTCCTAAAGAAAGATTATAGAGCTAGAATTGCTGGCATAGAAGAAGCTAATGAGGATCCTGGAAAGGTTCCTATCGATGTCCTCATTGGAAAACTCCTTACCGAAGAAATATCTCTATTGATAGAGAAGGAAGAGAATCAAGAGAAGGAGAAAAAGAAATCCTTAGCTCTCAAATCCTACCTCAAAAGCAAAACGGAATGTGAGAGCTCAAGTAAAATGGAGGAAAGTGAAGATTATAATGATGAAGAACTTGCTATGCTCTCAAAAAGGGTCAAAGACATTATTAAGAGAAGAAAGAAAGAAAAGAGGCCCTTTAGGAGATCATCATCAAATTATAACTCAAACTCAAGCTAAGAAAAGAAGAATGACATTACTTGCTATGAATGTGGCAAGCAAGGTCATATAAAAATAGAATGTCCAAACATCAAGAAGAAAAAGAAATGGGATAAGGAGAAGAAGAAGAAGGGTTTCAAAGCAATATGGAATGATGACTCCTCAAGTGATGAAGAGGAAGAGGATGTTGCAAACTTATATTTCATGGCCTTAAAAGACTCATCAAATGAGGTAAGCTCTAACTCTCAATCTTCTGATGATATTGATGATGATATGCATGATGAGGATGAGCTAATTAAAGTTATGAATTTGAAATGCAAAAAGTATAAATCAAAAATGAAATTTTTTAAAGAAAAGCATTCTAAGTTGGAGGAGAATTTTAAAGAATTAGAAAAACTTGTTTTAAGCTTAAAAACCTCCAATGTTAGCTTAAAAAGCTCATTGGAGGAAATCACTTCTAAAAACTCCTTTTTCAATTCTTTATATAAAGAAAACAATGCATTGAAAATTGAAGTTGAAGAATTAAGAAACTCAATCTCAAAATTTCACAAAGGAAAAGAAGCCTGGGATACTCTTATTGTATCACAAAGGCCACCCCTTATGAGACATGGTCTTAGCTTTGATAGCTCATCTCCATCCACATCCTCTCCCACTATATTCATAAAGGTTACTACTCCTCAAACCTCTAGCATTGAGGTAATTAACAAGGGAGTGAAAACACACACTTAACCTCTAAGTCCCAAAAGGACTTAAAAGGTTACATTTGACTCAAGAGTTAAGCCTCAAAGAGTTAACCATGCATTCATGTATCAAAAAAGGCATGTTCAAAGACATCCACAACCACAACATAATACTTGTCCTTGTATACATTCATATCATAATGTTGTGAAAAGACCAAATTTTTTTATAAATGCTAAGAATACCTTCAGGTCAAAACTCAAATGCCATTATTGTATGAAAGATGGTCATATAAATATATTTGTTATATAAGGAAGGCTCAACTCAAGCTTGAGGATCCTTCCAAAGTTAACCCCTAAGGACCTAAGTATATTTAAGTACCTAAAACAAGATGATTAATCTTTTCTTGTAAGTGTGTCTCAAATCCACTACTAAGGAGAACAAAAGGCATGTAGATAGTGGATGTTCAAGACACATGACCTGAAATGCAAGCCTCTTCACAAATTTGAAAGAAAATAGAGGTGTAAACATCACATTTGGTAACAATGCCAAAGGTAAGATAGTTGGCATGGTACCATTGGTAAGAACAATCTTTCTTTCATTGAAAATGTTCTTTTGGTTGATGGTTTAAAATTTAACTTGCTTAGTGTAAGTCAATTATGTGATAAGGGTAATAAAGTCACCTTTGACTCTAAAGCATGCATTGTCACCATTTTAGTTAATGACAATATAGTGTTTAAGGGTGAAAGGGAGGGCAATACCTACATGATTGACTTAGATGATTTGGCTAACCAAAATGTCAAGTGTTTTATGTTTTTTAGCAATGAATCTTGGCTTTGGCATAGAAGGCTTGGACATGCAAGCATGGAGCTTCTTCATAGTCTTTGTAAGGATGAGCTTGTTGAAGGACTTCCAAAGATCAAATTCTCAAAGGACCAGACATGTGGACCTTATCAAATGGGAAAGCAACACAAATCATCCTATAAATCAAAAAATATTGTAAGTACTTCTAGACCCCTTCAACTTATTCATATGGATTTGTTTAGACCTAGTAGAGTTGCTAGTTCAGGTGGACAAATGTATGCCTATATGCTTGTTAATGACTACTCTAGATTTACTTGGGTTAGTTTCTTGACTCATAAGAGTGACGCTTTTGATGTATTCAAAAGTTTTGCAAAAAAGTTCAAAATGAGAAAGGCTATTTCATTTCCACAATTAGAAGTGATCATGGAAAAGAATTTGAAAATGAATTTTTTGAAAATTTTTGAATTGAACATAGAATTTTGCATAATTTTTCTTCTCTTAGAACACCTAAGCAAAATGGTGTTGTAGAAAGGAAAAATAGAACCTTGATTGAAATGGCTAGAACCATGCTTAATGAATATGGTATACCAACTTATTTTTGGGCAGAAGCTGTTAACACTTCATGTTACATTTCAAATAGAGTTTTTAAAAGACCTATTTTGAATAAAACCTCTTATAAGTTATGGAATGGAAGAAAGCCCAAGATTTCATATCTAAGAGTTTTTGGTTGCAAGTGCTACATAATAAATACCAAGGATAACCTTGGAAAATTTGCTTTGAAAATCGATGAAGGCATTTTCTTAGGATATTCCACCACTAGTAAAGCTTATAGAGTCTTTAACAAAAAGACTATGGTAATTGAAAAGTCTATGAATGTTGTATTTGATGAATCTAGTAAACTTGATCTTGGAAAAGGTAGTGTTCTTGATGATCTTGTAGGTGAATTCAAAAAGCTTGGATTGGATCAAGATGAGACTCCAAAGGAAGTTGAAGACTAAGTGTGAGGCCTCGCCCGAGCACCAATCCGATTCGCTGAGGAATCAAAATGCTCTTCAGGAGAAACTCCACGATTGGAACTCGCTGTAAGTTCAAAAAATTGAATTTTATGATTTTGCAGTTATGAAATGAGTCGCCACTTTAATTTATTTATTTTAATTGGGAAAATTAAAGAAAAAACCCAAATTGATTGACTTCAAAAAATGGTTTTATTTTATCCCAATGGAAAATGTACCAATCCAGGAGTGACCAAGGAGGGCTCGAGGATCAGGTTTTGGTAATTACACAATCAAGAAAATATATTTTTTTTAGTTTGGCTAAAATTGCAAAATAACTCTTAAAAAGGAATTTTCATGTATGCATGAACAAGAATATAATGATGAATGAAACATATATATATGATGAGATGGAATGACAATTATAAATAAATAGGCAAGATAAATCCTACTTAATTATTACAATATCAAAACAATTGAAATAAAGAGGATTTTTCCTCTAGCCCTTATGGGTACTAGGAAAAGCACACATTCCCCAACTAAACTAATATAAGATCATAAATAAAAGATTAATATAAATCAAAATAAAAGAATAAATCAAAATAAAAAGAAAAAAAATATTGGTAAAAAGATTTTGGAGTTGATGCCCTTTAGAATGGTAGCCTGCGTATCCCATCGAATAGGAATAAAACCCCACACAGTTCTTCCTTCTTGCGAAGGAGGGGTTATGGAAAAAAGTGTGATTTGTTTATTAATTTAATTCTGATTATTAAATTAATAAATTTTAGATCATTTCTGTTTTAGACCTAAATATAATTCTAGATCTGAATTTAGAATTTTGAGAATGGAAAAGGGATCATACCTTTGCTTTCCTTAACATTTTGACAAATGGAATGAGCCTTGCTCCGGATCTCAACTCCGCCTTGAATTCAAAAGACTTGGAATCTGGATCTAAAAGCAACAAGAATATTAGTATAAGAGAGAATTTCTGCCTTGGAATGTGTCAAATGAGCTTGAAGGAGGCTTTATTTATAGAGCTGCTAGGGGGGTACCGGTGGTACGGATGGTGGCGTCAGCACGTCGCCAGAGGTACGGGTGGCACCGGCAACGTGCCGGCGTCCGAGTGGCACGTTAAGCGTGCCGCCTTACCGCCAACACAAATTCAGTGCCGCCCATGGCGGCATGGTAGACATGCTGCCCAGCTAGACGATGGCACGGCTGATGTGTAGCCCAAATGGCGACACGTCAGGCATGCTGCCCAGTGCAGCGACATGCCTCTCATGCACTGGCTGGCTCGTTCGACCTGTTTTTTGCTTTTTTGTCTATTTTGGGTCCGTTTCAATTCTGATTCGAGCTTGGTTTGATCCTGTGAGTTCGTAACTGAAAGACTGTTGACTGGAGGTGCAATTTTGAGGGTTCACAACTGCCCCCTTATCTGATTTGGCCAGACAAAGGCTAAATTTGATAAGTGTGAACCAGAAGGCCTAGGACATCATTCTGAGTATTCTGAATGTCCCTTTCAATATTGGGAGTTGTGCAAAAGCTTCATGTATGATTTTTGGCTATTCTGACTTTATTTGGACTATTTTCCAATTTTTAAGCTATTTTTGAATTTTTAGTTTTTCTATAATTTTAGGAGATTCTGAACTCTGATCAAGTCCTCGTCTATTTCAGGAGATGGATAAAAATCATACGGATTCACTACTTTAGACGGAACTAGATTCTAATTTAAAATGAGCCTGTTATGGCAAAACCACGTGAACTTGACCTGCGAATCAAAAAAAAAGTTAAAGATGTTATGAGGGGGGGCCCACCTCTACTTCTATATAAACCTTAATTCCTTCACATTCTTCATAAACTCATTTTCACTCTCTCTCTCTCTTCTCTCTCTCTCTAGCTTTCACTTTTCTCTCTAAATATCTTTTTTCTTTCTCTCTCTTTTTTTACTCTCTCAATATGGAAGCCTTCACTCAGCCAGCAATGGGTGCTCAAGACCCGGAGACATTGCTGAAGGAGCCAAATCATCATGTCAGCTACACTGGATCTCTTCAGGTATGTTTTCCTTTCCCTGCACAGTCAGTAAGAATTCTGATAATTATTAATAATAAGTTTTTTTTACAAAAATTATAGAGAGTACAATTGAGGCCTAGGGGAGGCCATAGTGTCATAGAGCTGGTTTGCATTTATCTGAATAATCAGGAGACTATCCGTCTACGCCTCGAGCCATTTAGCTTGCTCGGGTGGCTGTAGCTGGACATCAAGCAGCCGGTTAATACCATTGTGCTTCGGGCACTGGCAAAGCGCTGGTGGGATACTACCAATACATTCCACCTTTCTTGTGGTGAGATAACAGTCACTCCCCTCGAGTGGAGCATGCTTACTAGTATGCATTTCAGATCTCGTCCTCTCGAGTTTTATTCTTCATGGATCGAGCGCTCTTCTATAGGGATGACCGCTCTGATTGGGGCAAATCCCCCTCATGGGAACCTTAATGTCCCACGTTCTTAGCTTCATTAGGCCTTGATGACCATGGGTTAGACTCCAGGTCAGTATGGTGTTGATCAGGATGCTAGACTTTGCGCCTTAATTATCTTGAGCTGTACCTTACTGCATAACAATAAGGACAACGTTAATTTGAATGTCCTGCGATCATTGGAGAATCTGGATGAGATCGGTGAGTTTGAATGGGGAGATGCAGCCCTTTGTGCCATGTATCATGAGTTGTGTAGCGTTTCCCATGGCACACTTTGCGGCCATAGTGGTACTTCCATTATGCTCGAGGTGAGTATTATACTGTGGTATTCTGTTATCTGATCTCTACCTAGTGACTGATAAAATTCTGTTTCTTACAGTACTGGGCTTATGAGTACTTTCCGATGCTGGCTCCACCACTGAGAGAGCCTATTGCTATTGACCGCCTACGGACATATTTGGAGGGCGTCCAATAGAAATTCCTTCATGGGTTGTCATTTGATCATTGCAGATAGATCTTTGCTACTTTGACTGCAGACCAGGTATTCCTTTGTTGATCTTAACTTGAATCTTATTGTTTAATGAGTATTACTTATATTGCAATCCGTTTGCAGGTGAGATGGTCACCATTTACCAGGTTCGCAGAGTGGATTCCTGACCGGCTCAGGCCTAGTATAGACTTGTCCTCTTGCCGACTCTTGCTATGTTATGAGTCTTTGAGGATGTTCTACTTGGGAGAGAGAGTGAGGGCATAGGTTACAAGAGGAGAGAGAGTTATGCCACAGCCCCCTCCGATAGACATGAGGTATGGGCTGGCTATCCTGGGAGAGGATGGTTGGTCTGGCGGAGTTTCCTGTCTGGATTACCTATTGCCTGACCTGGACTATGATGAGTTTTGCGAGGCATCCTTGATGCGGGGCACACCTCCCTTAGATAGATTGTGAGGATCATCGCACTAGGGATCTAGCTCAGCATCTTTCCAAGGTCCTCCCTCCAGAGTTAGGAGTTTCATCTCTCCACGGGTCAGCAATACCATGCCGATTCGCAGCATGGGTCCTAGGGTTAGACCTTCAGGTGTTATGGCTGGTCCCTCAGGTTTTGCAGCTGATCTTTCTAGGATTGGTCCTTTAGGGGCTAGTGGCTCAGCTCCAGCCCCAGCTCCAATACTTCAGTAGGAGGTCTGACTGATTTGGTTCCCTTGCCTACTGGTCTTATCTGCTTGCCAGCTCATCTTGATTATGTTTCTTGTGATGGCCGATCATGAAATTACCATTTTCCTGATGATCGACCGGCCTTCTTCCCTATTATCCTTGAGACTGTTACAGAGGTAAAAATTTTTGCATAGTTGGTACTTTTACCCCTTTGTCTGCCTTGTAGTGATTCTCATATGTTTTCCTTTCTTCTCCAGGTTCCTATGGAGTTCGTTCGCTATCACTATGATCTCTTAGGCCGATATGCATTTGTTTTGAGCTCCTTTTTGCATGACAGGGATTTATTGGAGGAGAGTCACGAGGATGAGATGTCCATGCGAGAACACCACAGACCCAGGCATGGTCGTTAGCGACCTGTTTTGTTAGCTTTTGCTTTTTCATGTATACATGTACTGAGGATGATGCACTCTTTTGGATGTATGCATGATATTTTGGATATGTTTATGCACTTTATATGTTTATGTGACATCTTGGATGTATGACATGTATGACTTATAGATGTCGTGGATGAAATAGGTGCATGGTATGGATGCAGATATTCAACTAAATAGGATTCCATTGGGCTATTCCTTACGTTTTTCTCTCATTTTTGCTCCGATTTTGAGAAAAATGAATTATTTTAAGCTTGAAATTTTGAGAAATCTCAGTAAAAACTATTTGAGGAAAAAGTGGCATAAGGAGGCAAAGGAATGGCGGGCGGTATGATCGGCGTGCCATCGGTCTAAGTGGCACAGTTTTTGTGCCGCTGCCTCACTACAGTGGCACGATTGGTGTGCCGCCATACTGAGCGGCACGAACAGCGTGCCGCTGGTAGCAGATCTGGCTGGCAGAAATTTGCCTATTTAAGTAGATTTTATCCGTTTCCCAATCTATACCATCGATTTCTAAGCCTCAAAAAGTCATTTTCGACTATATTTTTGCTTTCATCAATTTTATTATTTTTTATTCCTCATAATGGAACCCTATTTTAGCCATACAATGTTCTTATGGTGCAAGAACCTTACCAAAGTGGAGAGAATTAACCTGGGAAAGTATGGGGTAAGCACTATGCCCACCTTAAGAGGCATAAGAATTGATTGGGAATTTCTGCGCTCATATATGCGCTTTTGGTATTCGACTGCCGATGTCTTCAAATTTGGGGCATCTATGAAGGAGATGTGTCTTACATTCGAGGAGTTTTCTGTGCTGCTCGGATCTGATCCAGAAGCTATGCTGGCTACTCCTATTGAGAAAGTAGGATATTTCAACTCTTTCAAGGGACTTTTGGACTTGAGTACAAAGGCTGCTAGTCCCATGGTAGTGGATGATTGGGTAGATTTGACTGCTGTGATAGTAGAATTCCATAATCCTAAGGATTTTGAGGATGATGGGTAGTTTCATTTGAGAATACAGGTCTATCCTTCTGTCTGATTGTCTTGTGAGCCCTACTGGTTGGGGGGATGCTAGAGTTACTGAGTGATTCTGCAAATGGAGGAAGGGAGATGTATTGCAGCTATAGTGCTAGCTGAGACCATCATGAGTTTGGACAGGTCTTGCACTTCTGATGGGCCATGGTCAATTAGCCCTATTACTCTTCAAGTTGAATTCTAGCTTCTGAATTTCATTTCAACTGCTTTTTGTGTTTTCTTATGCTTATCTTTTCTGCACTTTTCAGATTTGGCTGCGAGATCATCTCTGGATAGTGGGACCTCCCACCAAAGTGGATTATTCTGCTTCCTGGTATAGGACTCGGAGCATTGTTATTAAACAGAGTTTAGAGAAAGAGTGGACAAAATGGTTGATGGAGCTAGATTCTGATGACCTGCTATAGAGGTGTGAATGGCATAAGATCAAAAGTTTCATGACCATGAGCTTTGGTTACAAGATGGTCTACCTGCCGGGGTTGAGGATGGTGACATTTTACCAAGCTACTAGGGTTATGTGCCAAATGGGACATAGTCAGGGTGTGCCCCCAGATGGTGCTCTGTTTGAAACTGTTATGATTACTAAGACCGTTGCTCAAGTTGTCAGAAATGGATGGATAAGGGGTTTTCATGCTGTTTATCCTGCTGACCAAGGTGATAAATCCTTGCAGTATATTGACTAGTGGATAGCCAATTTATGGAAATCAAAGAAGGCTAGAAGGGCTGCTATTCTTGAGGAGATAGAGCAAGAATCATGATTACTGTTTTAGCTTAGGACAGATCTTGATTATGTCTTTATTTTCTTTTAATGTTTCAAAAATTAAATGAGACAAATAGGACATCATTTTTTGTTTATCTCTTTTGTTGCTCTAACTTTTGCCTAAGCCGCCCTTTCGGGTTTTCAACTTAGGGAGCTTTTTTTCATTTTTTCCTATATGTATTTTTTTGTGACACAATTAAGAGTCGAGTGAATGTGAAATGAAAATTTTATTAATGAATTGGACTGAACCCGCAAGGACTGCCTACGTATCTCCTTACAATGACTCATGATTTTTATTCTTTTTCCTCTTTATGGAGAATCAGGTCCATGTAGTTCTGACTTTGAGGAAAAAATGTGAATGCTGAGCATGATTTCACAATGATTGCAAATGCTATGCATGAATTACAAGGATGCTTATGCAAAGTATCTCTTGAGTTGATCTAGATTGCATGGGCTAGCAAATTCTATGTCATCCAAGTCCGTCAAGATTGCTGCTCCACCTGATAAGATCTTTTTGATCACAAATGGACCATTCCAGTTAGGTCTGAATTTCTTCCTTGGATCATGAACAGGTGCCCTTATTTCTTTCAAAACAAGGTGACCCTCTTATAATCCTCTATCCCTGACTCTCTTATCGAAGTGCCTAGCCAATTTCTGTTGATAACCTTACATCTGATATAAGGCATCCATTCTCTTTTCGTCGATGGCAAGAAGTTGGTTATGGTAACCTTTCACTCATTCTACTTCAATTGTAACAGGTCTGATTATGAAGCCGTCGCTTATATCAAGCATTGAGGCGAGTGTTGCCAAAGCATCAGCAAATCTGTTCTTCATCGTTGGAAGATAATGGAAAGATAGTTCATGGAAATCGGCTGCTAGTTCATTTAGACGTTTATGGTAAGGAACCAAACGCTCTTCTATGATCTTCCACTTCCCCAGGGCTTGGGAAACTATTAGATTCAAATCCCTATAAATTTCAAGGCATTTGATTCTGAGCCTTATTGTTGCCTCAAGACCGCAGATACATGCCTCATACTCTGCTTCATTATTTGTTACCTCGAAGTTTAGTTTGATGGCTATGGGTAGGTTTTCCCCATTTGGTGTAATGAACACAATGTCGGCACCATACCCTTTGTTGTTACATGCCCCATCAAAGTAGAGCTTTCAAATTTCATTGTTAATTGTCAGGATATCTTCATCAGGAAATTCAGGCTCGACCCAATGATCATCTATTGGAGCTGCAGCTAACTAATCAGCCATTATGCTACCCTTAACTGCTTTTCATTGTACATATTTCAGATCATATACAGTGATCCACCTTGCCATCTTACTGTCAAGAACTGGCTTCTCTATAAGGAATTTCAAGGGGCTCTTGTCAGCAAGAACATGAGTTGTAAAAGAGCAAAGGTAGTGTTGCAGCTTGTGGCAGACCCATACCAAAGTAATACATAGCTTTTCTATAAAACTATACTTGAGCTCTTGTGATAACATCCTTTTGCTCAAGTAATAGATGGCATTTTCCTTGCTGGAGTCAGAAGCATTTTGGGAAAACATTGTGCCCATTGCTTTATCTGTTATTGATAGATAAAGCAACAAAGGCTTTCTAAACCTTGGTGGTTGTAGTACTGATGGGTTTAGTAAGAGTTGCTTGATCTGGTCGAAAGCTTTTTGACAATCATCATTCCATTGCTTGGAGGCTCCTTTTCTGAGTAGCTTGAAGATAGGCCCACATACATCAACCAACTGATTGATGAATTGACTAATGTATTGTAGCCGTCCAAGGAAACCTCTGATCTCCTTTTCTGTTTTTGGAGGTGGCATTTCCAGAATTGCCTTTGATTTAGCAGGGTCTACTTCTATACCCTTCTTGCTGACCATGTGGCCTAGGAATACTCCAGATGAGGCTGCGAAGACACATTTGGCGGGATTGAGCTTGAGATTGTATTGGCAAAGTCTAAGGAAGAATTACCTTAGTGCCTCTGAATGTTCTTCAACAGTGGTGCCTTTAATTACCACGTCATCCATATAAACTTCAATTTCTTTATGCATTATGTCATGGAAAATGGTAGTTGCCATCCTTTGGTATGTTGCCCCAGCATTTTTAAGCCCAAATAGCATAACTCGGTAGTAGTAAATGCCCCATTCAGTAATAAATGTTGTCTTCTCTTTGTCAGAAGGATGAACTATTATCTGATTATACCCTACAGCCAAGTCAATTAAGGAAACCAATTCAAAACCTGCCATACGATCTACCAACAGATCAATGTGAGGCAAGGGAAAATTATCCTTGGGACAGGCTTTATTTAAATCCCTATAATCCACACACATTCTGACGTTACCATCTTTCTTGGGAACCGGCACAATGTTAGCAAGCTAGGATGGATAGTTGATGGGCTCAATGAAGTTATGGTCCAATAGCTTGGTAATTTCTTTTTTAATTGGTATAGACCATTCCATCTTGAGTCTTCTCAATTTCTGCTTGACGGGCTTAGCACCTAGGTAAACTAGGATTTTATGACCTATTATGCTTGGATCCAACCCTGTCATGTCTTTTGGTTGCCATGCAAAACAGTCTTGAAATTCTCTAATCATCTTTTCAATGTGATCCCTGTTTATGCATGTAGATGCAATGAATGTAATTTTTGGTATGTCATGAGTGCCAGCATTAATGGGCTCTTTAATTGTGTCATCTGTTATTTCATTTATTTCATTTTTACTTGATGTCTAATTTAAGTTAGATTTAAAAGTTGGAACATCAAAGAAAAATAGAGACACAGGGTCGTAAGAGGAAATAGTAGACTTTTTATTAAACTCAAATGGGGATATGTCCCAATTTACATCAAATTGAAAAGTTAGACCCTCAAGGTCAGTTACATTATCAACAAAAGAAATAAAAGAGACAGATACAGATTCAGAAGATGAGTCTATCTCAGACTGGGATTCTGGTACAGATTCTAGTTTAAAAGGATAAAAGGGGCTTTCCTCAAAGGACCAATTTTGCAGCTTGGTCTTGGTGGGCTGGATTAAGGTGGAAAGGTCAGTTTTCTCCTCCTCAACAGTGAGCATGAACACTTCATCAAAAAGACTAGCCTCCATGTTCTCTTCCCAATCTTGACTAAGTATGTAGATTGGTTCGCAGTCTTCTATCTCGAGCCTAACATCAGAAAAGATTTCAAACCCGGGGATCAGTTTTTCGATAATAGGGCTGACCTAAGGCTCAGGAAAGTTACAGTAATGAACTGTGTTGCCTTCCTTTACAAAATAGCCATTTAGAGTTTTGAAGTAAGGGTGTATGGGCTAGTCATAAACCTCACCTCTTTTAAGGGCAGCTATTCTGTCTTTAGCCTGATTTTCCATTTCTACAAGATCCTCATCAGTAGGCTTATACCCTAGCCCAAATGGTGGCGTTGCGACTGGATAGTCCAAGAAAGACTTCAAGCCCTATTGGCTCCTTCCCAAACCCTTTTCACCCTCAATGTATTGAATGAAGGAAAAACCAGAGAGTGGATAAGTAGATAGCTCAGGCTGAATCACAAGAATGGGAATAGAGCTTGGGATGTCTGGTCTTCCATGCATGTCCCCTTTAACAGTCATGACCCTATTTCTGAAAGGGAACTTGACTTTCTAGTGTAGGGAGGAAGGGATAGCCTTTGCTTGATGGATCCAAGGCCTTCCAAGTAATAAGTTAAAACATGAAGGTACATCAATCACTTAAAATGGTATGGTGAAAGATATTGGCCTAATAGTCACATCGATGATTACCACCCCAAGGAATTCCCTCTTGGTATTATCATACACCCTTACTATATGATCCGAAGGGGTAAAATCAATGACCTCTAGTACCAAGCAGCTTGCCACCTTCAGAGGGCATACATTTAAGGCTGAACCATTATCAATCAGAACCATTGGCACAGTCTTTCCCTGAGTTATCACTGTAATGTAAAGGGCATTATTGTGGCTAGAGTCTCCTTCTGGAATGTCAATTTCTCCAAAAGTGATGGACACCCCTTTAGCAGCAGAGGTAATAAAAGTAACAAGGTTTTTTGGTGTGATATTAATTGGAGCCTCACACTGATTCAACGCCTTGCAAAGAGCTTGGCGGTGAGGATATGAGGACTGGATCAAACTCCAAATTGAGATGTTGGCTTATGTTTTCTTGAGTTATTTGAGAATGGGATCTTCATCTGGTTTAAGAATCCCTTTCAATTTGTCGGCAGGTGTAGGAATGGGTTAAATAGGTTGAGTGTTTGGGCTTGGTTGGCTCTGGATGACTCTGCCACTTCTGGTGATGGCATCAATCTCGTCAACTAGGTTAGTGAGGTCCAGGACATAGCAATAATTGGGACTTGACTCAATCAAGGAGACAGGGTCAACTCCCTCATGATTATTTATGGCATTGACTGTGTGATTGGGTAAAGGGTTGGTGATGATATTGGGTCAGGCTTTTGGTGGTATCAGGTCACTGGAATCAATAAGGTCCTGAATTTTGTGTCTAAGGGCCTTGCACGCATCTGTTTTGTGCCTAGGTCCTTGATGATAATCACACCTCTCGTTTGGGTTGTAATTTTTTGGCAGTGGATTGGGAATTGGTTTTGGCTCAAGAAGTTTCACCATGTTTCCCTCAAGCAGCTTCTTTAGGATAATACTCATAGGCACACCCCCCCTAGATTAAAAAACTGCCTCCTTTCAATCTTGATAGGCTTCTTGATAGTCAAAGCATTAACTTTCCCCCCTTTCTGACTCATTGAGGAAGTCACGTTACCCTGATGAGTTGGTTTTTTATACCTCGATCGTGATGCAGTCTCTTCTTTAATCTAACCATTCTGAATCAAGTCTTCGATTTTTGAAGCAGTAGCAATAAGGGCTTTGAATGAAGGCAAGTATTGAGTTTGTAGCCTCTCTTGGTAAACTGGCAGAAGATTCTTGATAATTATGTCAATTTGTTCATTTTTAGGAGGCCGATTTACCATCTGAAAAGCCTTTTTCCTCCACCTCGTAAAGAACGAAGAGAATGATTCCTTAGCATACTGCTTAGTGGTCTCGAAGTCTCTTTTTGTCACATCAACCTCGATGTTGTAATGATATTGTTGGACAAAGATATTGTAGATGTCATCCCAGGTCTATTTTTTTGGCGACATCCAAATCTACAAACCATTTAACAGTTGTACCAGTTAATGACTATTGAAATAATTGAGCTAGGAGTTCGTTATCCACCCCCAATGGATGCATGGCTCCCACATATACTTTGAGGTGGGTCTTGGGGCAAATAGTCCCGTTAAACTTGTCAAACTCAGGCATCCTAAATTTGGGAGGAACTCTTGCATTCAGGAACAAGCTTAAGGACCCCGTATCAACCAGATCGTCTTTCTTTTTCATACCCAACAATATCTTTTTTATGCGTTCCATTTTTTCCATGCAAGCCTTTATTTCAGGATTAACTTCCTTCCTTTAGAAAGGATCCGTAGGTTGGGAAGTGAAAGCAGAGGTGAGATTTATTAGTGAGTTGTTTTTGAGGAACTCGGGTGATGGGTTAGGCAATGGTGGAATGATGTTGGTGTTTGCAGGTTCTTTGTCTCTAGATTTAACTCTGGAAGTGGATCCATAGACAGGATAAAAGGCAAGTTTTGGGTCAGCTTTGAATGATTTTGGGTCAGTTGGGTTTTGAGCCAGGGAGGTCTGTTCTAACATGGCACGAACATCCTCCATGATAGCCCTCCTTTGGGCTTTGAGCATATCTTGAAAAAGGGCCTCTTGCCTCTTCATCATGGTTTCTTAGTGTTAAGAGAGCTTGGCAAGAAGCTCATCAAAGATCTCATCAGCTCTGGTGGTAGTGGTCTCATCTTCGGCAATAGACATCTTGTCAACCTTTGGATAAAGAGACAAAGCTGGGTCAGTTTCTAACTTAGGTATGGAACAAAGATCATGGAATATATCAACTTTTAATTAGGACCATAAGTTGACATAGGTTTATGATTGGGACTAGAGGTGTTTGAGTGAGATTAAAACTCTTCAAATTGGTAAGGTTTATGTATGCGTGCATGTATGCATGAATAGAAAAGGTTTCATGACAATGAAATACCAAATTCTAGTATTATGGTACATACAATCCTAAAGGAAGGTTCTATGAGTCATTACATGAAAGGGTTAGGGTGGTTTAAAGGGAACCCATCACACTAGAGATGCGATATACCTAACCATATGTGAGATAAGGAGCCTCGCGTGGGTCCAATGGTACGTGCATACTCGTTACACCTCTAAAAAGATTAGAGGATATGTTATGGGCTGGATGATTTCACTATCGGCAAGCAGACCTAAGGAAGGTTGCCCACTCGATGTTACTTTTTATCCTTTATTTTCCTAGGAAGCTAGGTTTTTGGACAAGGAGTCCGATGTAGTGATGCATAAAAGAGTTATTTTGTGTTTAAAGCCAAACTCGGTATTTTACCAAAAGTAATCCACTTTATCTTTTATTTGAAAAAGATTTTTAAAGTCCCCAGTGGAGTCGCCAACTGTGAGGCCTCGCCCGAGCACTGGTATGATCCACTGAGGAATCGAAATGCTCTTTGGGAGAAACTCCATGATTGGAACTCACTGTGAGTTTAGAAATTAATTTTTGTGATTTTACAGTTGTGAAATGAGTCGCCACTTTAATTTATTTATTTTAATTTGGAAAATTAAAGAAAAATCCAAATTGATTGACTCTAAAAAATGATTTGATTTTATCCCAATGGAAAATGTACCAATCTATGAGTGACCAAGGAGGGCTCGGGGATCAGGTTTTGGTAATTACACAATCAGGAAAACATATTTTCTTCAGTTTGGCTAAAATTGCAAAATAACTCTTAAAAAGGAATTTTCATGTATGCATGAACAGGAATATAATGATGAATGAAACATATATATATATGATGAGATGGAATAACAATTGTAAATAAATAGGCAAGTTAAATTCTACTTAATTATTATAATATCAAAACAATTGAAATAAAGAGGATCTTTCCTCTAGCCCTTATGGGTATTAGGAAAAGCACACATTCCCCAACTAAACTAATATAAGATCATAAATAAAATATTAATATAAATCAAAATAAAAAGAAAAAAATATTGGTAAAAAGATTTTGGAGTTGATGCCCTTCAGAATGGTAGCCTGCGTATCCCATCGAATAGGAATCAAACCCCACACAGTTCTTCCTTCTTGCGAAAGAGGGGTTATGGAAAAAAGTGTGATTTGTTTATTAATTTAATTCTGATTCTTAAATTAATAAATTTTAGATCTTTTTTGTTTTAGACCTAAATGTAATTCTAGATATGAATTTAGAATTTTGAGAATGGAAAAAGGGATTATACCTTTGCTTTCCTTGACTTTCTGACGAATGGAATAAGCCTTGCTTCGGATCTCAACTCCACCTTGAATTCAAAAGACTTAGAATCTGGATCTAAAAGCAACAAGAATATTAGTATAAGAAAGAATTCCTGCCTTGGAATGTGTCAAATGAGCTTGAAGAAGGCTCTATTTATAGAGCTGCTAGTGGGGTGCCGGCGGCACAGACGGCGGCGTCAGCACGTCATAGGTGGCACTGGCGATGTGCCGACATCCGGGCGGCACATTAAGCATGCTGCCTTACCATCAGCACAAATTTAGTGCCGCCCAGACGATGGCATAGAATGCATGCCGCTTAGACGGCGGCACGGTCGACGTGCCGCCCAATGCAGCAACATGCCTCTCGTGTGCTGGCTGGCTGGTTCGACCTATTTCCTACTTTTTCATCCATTTCGAATCTGTTTCAGTTTCAATTCGAGCTCGGTTTGATCCTGTGAGTTTGTAACTGAAAGACGGTCGAATGGAGGTGCAATTTTGAGGGTTCACACCAAATGGAAAACCAATAAGATCATGAGGATCAATCAAATCCACAAGGGGAAGATGTTCAAAAACTTCCTAAGGAGTAGAGATACCCTAAGAATCATCCCAAGGAGTAAATCATAGGTGATCCATCTAAGGGTGTAAGTACTAGATCTCATTATAAAGCCTTGGATAATAATTTTGCTTTTGTTTCTCAAATTGAGCTAAGGAGCATTGACGAGGCTCTTAATGATGAGAGTTAGGTGATTGCTATGCAAGAGGAACTCAACCAATTTGAGAGAAATAAAGTTTGGAAACTTGTTCCTAGACCTAAAGATCATCCCATTATTGGATGTAAATGGGTTTATAGAAATAAGTTAGATGAGCATGGTTTCATCATTAGGAATAAGGCTAGATTGGTTGCCAAAGGGTACAACCAAGAGGAAGGCATTAATTATGATGAAACTTATGCTTTGGTAGCAATATTAGAGGCTATTAGAATTTTGCTTGCTTATGCATGTGATATGGATTTTAAACTTTTTCAAATGGATGTTAAAAGTGCTTTTTTAAATGGATTTATTGAGGGGGAAGTTTATGTTAAGCAACCCCTCAATTTTGAACATCATGAACTTCCCAATCATGTCTTTAAATGAACCAAGGCCTTGTATGGTTTGAAACAAGCTCTTAGACCTTGGTATGAAAGGCTTAGTATATTTCTTTTGAAAAATGATTTTGTTAAGGGCAAAGTTGACACAACACTTTTTGTAAAATGGCATAAAAAATGACACTTTAATTGTTCAAATTTATGTCGATGATATTGTATTTGGTGCTACTAATGAACATCTTTGTGAAGAAGTTGCCAAGTGTATGACTAGGGAATTTGAGATGAGCATGATGGGTGAGCTCAAGTTCTTCCTATGACTACAAATCAAGCAATGCAAAGATGGCATCTTCATCAACCAACCCAAATATATAAGAGAGCTTCTCAAAAAGTTTGGCATGGATGGTTGCAAAAGTAGCAAGACTCCAATGCGCACATCAACTAAGCTTGACAAAGATGAAAAGGATAAGCCTATAGATGAGAAGAAATATCGAGACATGGTTAGTTCTCTTCTCTACCTTACAGCATCTAGACCTGATATAATGTATAGTGTTTGTTTGTGTGCATGTTTCCAATCTTGTCCTAAAGAATCTCATTTGCATGCGGTTAAAAGAATTTTGAATTATTTACATGGCACATTGCATTTAGGGCTTTGGTATCCTAGAAATTCATCTTTTACAATAATTGGTTTTTCAGATGCGAATTATGCTGATAGTTTGCTTAATAGAAAAAGCACTTCCAGAACTTGTCATTTTTTTGGTGAATGTTTAGTTTCATGGTTTAGCAAGAAACAAGTTTCGGTAGCCTTATCCACCGCTGAAGCGAAATATATGGCAGTAGGTTGTTGTTGCACTCAAGTTCTTTGGATGAAATAATAACTCAAGGACTATAGTCAAGTGATTGATCACATTCCCATCAAATGTGATAACATAAGTGCCATAAATCTTTCCAAAAATCCCATCCAACATTTTAGGAGTAAGCATATAGACAATAGGCATCATTTCTTAAGAGATCATGTGCAAAATGGTGATGTTGTATTAGAATTTATTGATACAACTAACCAACTTGTTGATATTTTCACAAACCCCTAAATGAAGAAAGATTAAATTTCATAAAAAGGGAAACTGACATGCTTGATGGGAGCTCATTGCCTTAGATTTTCAAAATTACATAAAATTTTTCATTTGCATCAAAATTTTATGCATGTTATAAAATCAATCTTTCATATTTTACTCTATTAAAAATCTTGAATTGAGGTGACACTTAAGTCAATTAAATTTATTTTTTTTACCTTATGTAGTTTGGTTGCATGTTGGTTGCTTTATGGTTGATTTTTGGTATATTTGATCCAAATTGCTTGAAATTTATTTTCAATAATTTGTTATATCATAGTTTGTTGAATATATAATTGTATCTATTTTGATCTTGAACTATAATGCCAATTGTATTGCATATATCTTTCCTTAAAAGTTTTTCAAAAATTTTTATTTTTTAAAAATTCACAGTCACTACAGATAAATCACGGTCGCGAAATTTAAAATAATAGCTGTTATCTTTTAACCTTTTATTCCTGCTCACGATTTGTAAATCACGAATGCAACTGTTGAATTTTTCAAAAATCGAGGTCGCCACTAGGCAGTTGCGGTCACGACTCAGAGTTTTGTAGCATTCAAAACTAGCCATTTTTCAACAGATATTTTTGCATTTAATTCAAACACTAGCCATTTTTTATCATTTTCACCTATTTTTTGCCTATAAATACCCCACTATTTCAGTTTTTGCCTATCTTCTAACTCTCCAAACTCCTTCCTACTTAAAATTCTACTATTTTCAAACTCTATTCCAACTTTTCTCTCTTTCAAGCTTTATTTTCTTAATCTTTTCAAACTTTTGTCCATAAATGGCTTCAAGAAGACCTTCTAGAAAAGGGAAAGAAGTCCAAACTTCCCAACAACCTTATCCTCTTGAACTTATGAGGGGAATAACCCAAGAAGAAAAATAAAATTTCCTAACAATCCAAGACAAAACCATCTTACCCTCCAAAATACCTTCCTTAGTGTGTCTGAAAACTTTAGGAATTGAGGATAGCACCATTGGCTACCTTAAAAATTTAGAATGGGGAAAGTTTGTTTTTGTTGATGAAGATGGGTATGATGAGCTAACTAGGAAATTTCTTGCCACCCTAGTTATCCACAAAAAACTTCATCCTACCCGTGGCCGTTATGCTATAGATTTTCAATTTTTTGGTCACCTTTATGAGCTTTCTCTTAGTGATCTTGCTAACATCTTTGGTCTCTAAATTGAGGGTGCCTACACCATCAATGATTTCTCCCTTCACCTCAACTCTTTTTGGACCGAAATTTCCATTGAACTAAAATTCAATCCAAAATCCTCCCTAGCTAAACACATCAAAACACTTTCTCTTTGGCTTCTTCATCAGATTGTCACCCTTACCATAAATTCTAGAGGGGATGGAAATGAAAAAGTTTCCCAAAGAGATATTTTCTTCCTCTATGGTCTTGTCAAGGGAAAAGCAATCCAAACCACTAGGTTTCTAGTAGACCAATTTCTTTACCTTTCTTCAACAAAAAAGGGCACCATTCTACTCTCTTTACACATTTCAATGATAGTCAAACATGTTGGGGCTCTTACTCCACTTAACATAGCCATTCTCCAAAGACCAATCAAAAAATCGCTTATTAACTTTCAATATATGATCAATGTCAAGGCATTGAGAGAAAAGGAAGGGAAATATGATTATATTTTTTGAGATGTTGGGATCCAAGAGATGACTAGGAAAAGATCAAGAGTGGTGGTAGGTGAACCTAGTTAACCATAAGAGGAAGAATCCCAAATAACACCTATTGTCCCTCCATCTCAATCTCAAGATGAGACTGATAGACTTCTTTAAAAAGTCTTAAGGAGACTCTCTTTTAGACCACATTCACCAAGACATATTTGATATGCAAGGTCATATGGGTCTTCCTCAATGCAACCTCCAAGATTGGCAATTTAGAGAAGAAGAAGAGGAGGAGACATAAGAAGAGGCCCCTTATCAAGAAGAAGAGGAACCCAAAGATGGAGGAGATGCTTAGATTTTCTTTTTAAAATTTCTTCTTTCTTTTGTTTATTTTGCTTTGTTTCAAATTTTATTCCTTATGTTTTTTCATGCATTGTATTATGGCATTATCAATTTCAAATTAATAGAATTATTTATTTTCTCTATTTTTATCTTGTTTATTCTTTGCTTTATTGTTTTATTCCCTTTGTAATATATTTTTCTCTATTTCTTTTTGATATTGCCAATGGGGGAGAAATATAGAACTTAAATAAACTCAAATGAACATCACTTGATTATAACTTTGAGAATATGTTCTCCACTTTATATTTTTTATCATTCGTTACATAAATTGAGGGGGAGAACTCTTGATGAATTGAATGTTATTTTACATTTAACTTTTATTTTATATTTAAGTTCAATTTGATTGTCAAAATCAAAAAGAGGGAGATTGTTGACCTAAGTTATTTCAAAACTTAGTCAATCTCTATTTTGATCTTGTCAATCAAATTGAAAGCTATCTAATGTTTGTTCAAGTGTTTGTTTTGCAGGATATATCATATTTATTGATTGAAATTGAAAGGAAATCAAAATCTTTCAAAGTACATTAGATTACTTCTGAGTCGCAACCAAGATGATGAAATCGAGATCGCAACCATGAAATTGCGACCGCGACTATGTAATCGTGACTAAGAAACTTAAGAAGCTAATTTGATCAATTTCACTCAGAGCAAATTGTGACCTCAGTTGCGACCGAGACCAAGGGCACGATCCTAGATTCGCGACCGCGAATTAGTAGTCGCGACCGTGATATTCATATTGAGATCCAAGCTTGCAACGGATAGTGGAAGAACCAATGAGAAGATGCCACATGTGATCTAGCTATTATGGATTATAAAGATCGTGACAACAAAATTATAGTCGTGACTGCGAAAAAGGCTTAGCGACCACGACCCAGCTCTGACAGTGCATTTAATGCAAGATATTATGGCTGTTGTGAGGATCCTTCTTGGTATCTCTTTGTAATAGGAATTTGGAGGGAAGAAGCTATAAATACCCCCTCCAAAGACCCTCATAATGATCCAACAATTTTCATTTAAGCCAAACTCTTGCAATTTTAATTCTCAAAGCCTTTACTTCTTAATTGTTATCATTTGGTTATTGTAAGAGCATTGATAGCTCAAAGGGTTGAGTGTTAGCCTTGAAAACACATATTGTTGGGTTGAGGGTGAGTCATTGGAAAACTCTTGTATAGGTTTAAGTGTGAGCCTAAGGGAAACACTTGTAAGGGTTGTGTGTGAGCTATTGAAAACACATTGTAAGTTTGGAGTGAGCTTGAAACTCCTTGTAAGCCTCATCTAATAGTAGAATACCCAATTAAGATTGGAGAGTGGATGTAGGGTTCATTAATACCCGAACCACTATAAAATTTATTATATTTATTCTCTTTCCCTATCTCTTTCTATCTAATTTTTAATTTCCCACAAATTCAACCCCCTTACTTGGTGCATAAGGGCAAGTAAAAATAAATACTAGTGCCAACTTATAATTGAGTTCCATGACATTGCAACGACGATGTCCGCTGTTATTTAAAACTCTTGATAGAAGAAAGAACATGGGTTATATATAATGCATTGCCATTGACATTTTGATCTAGAAATATTTAGCGTGCATATTTTTAATTTTTATTTATTATGATAAAATTGAATTTTTAATATCCTCTATGATGTTAAGCCCATAGCATTAGGCAGATTATATGCTAGTTTTTTGAAAGGTAATATTTGCTAAAAGTATTCTCAAATATTTTATAGCATAAACTATTTACAAATACTATATAGCATAAAAGATTCAACTACCTTGGCCACACCCTGCTTCAATCCCTTATTTATTTGTAACTAGTTTCTCACTCCATCATTTCTACATGTTTCCTTTCTCACTTCATTCTTTTGTACACTTCTTCAATAGAAAGAACTTTTTGGACTCTGACATTGGTCTTATAAGATTTGCTTCACTTTTAAGCATACTTAGTTTCATTTTGTGTGATGCTTCTTTCTTCTCCCTTTTCTTATTCAATTTTATATTTGGAAAAAAGAAAAAAAAGAATTATTAGCCTTGTAAATTAATAATAATAATAATAATAATAATAATAATAATAATAATAATAATAATAATAATAATAATAATAATAATAATAATAATAATAATATTATTATTATTATTATTATTATTATTATTATTATTATTATTATTATTATTATTATTATTATTATTATTATTATTATTATTATTATTATTGTTTCCTGTTGATGGATTTTTCTTTTTACATATTATAGGGAAAAAACAAGAAGTTTGTCTGGATATTATAGTTTTTCACTTATTTCATGCTATCTTGTGATGAGCTTCTAGTGTGTGTCAAAGGATTATGCTGGCCTTTTAGTAGGCAAATTGTTTCTTGCATTCTTTCTGTCTACTGGTATGAAAGATTCTTGTTTCACTTATTATAGGTGATTAGCATCTCCTTCTTGTTGCAACTAAGCATGTTCAATTAGCTAGTTCATATGATTTTCTTATTTCGTTGTCCACTATTATGGAGGTGCTATTATCCGTCAGAAGATAACAAATTTTTCTTAGCTATAGGGAGAGTACATTTGTAGATGATTTATCATTTGACCGCTTGAGTTTTTATAGTGCAGGCATAACAAATCAATTTTAGACATTCTTACTGCTACTATGTCAATCACCATATATTTTTTTCAAAAAATATGTGTTTAACATATTCAGCTAAAATCTTTTTGGGAAATGTTCAAATATTGTGTTGTCCTGTTATAGTCCCCAAAATTTCAAAATACAAATTTTAAGTACCTATAAATTTTTTTCCCTTTTGAAAATTGTACCATCATTAAAATTCCTATTAAAATAGATCATTCCATTGGTTATAAGTTATGGATTAATTACTGCTTTTGGATAAAATTTTTAACTATAAAATTAGTCCTCACAATCAGAATAATTATGAAATTAATAATAAAGTTTTAAGGAGGGCCTATACTAAAATTCCATAACAACAGGATGAATATTTCTAATTCTTATTTAACTACATCCATTCAAGGTTTTTAGATTTAGATGATTTCACTATTAATCTTTCAAATACTTGCTCTTAATTTATGTGATTATATTTGTTAAATTTTTTTATGTTTTAATTTTATGAAATTTTGAGAAAAAATAGCAAGCCAATTAAACAAACTAACGTATCAATTTTATTTTCTTTTTTTATTACCCACTTAATTTTCCTCTGCTTTTCTTTTTCCTCTCTCTTGTTTTTCCAAACAGTTGTGTTAAGTGTGTGTTTTTGAAATTTTGGGAAGTATTATTCAACAATCCCTTAATTGTGTGAGCCATTTCAAATTGCATGACATAGCAAGTATGACTTCCACTAGTATTAAAAGCTCTAGATAGAAGAAAAAACATTTGTTACATACAATGCTTTATGACTGACATTTTACTTTGGACATCTCTAGCTTGCATATTGTTGATTTATATTCTATTATAATAGAATTGAGTTTTTAATGTTTTCTATGATGCAAAGCCCATAGCATTGCACATGTTATAGCCAAGAGACTTAGTTTTAATGTGAAAGTTTTAAAACTATTCTTAAATATTATATAGCATAAAAGTTCAGCTACTTGTCATTCCCTTTTCTCCCTCTCATCTAGTTCTCACTTCATTATTTTTACCTTTCCTTTCTCACTTCATTACTCTTACTCTTTCTCGCTTTCGCATTTGGGTAAAAAGAACTTTTTGGACTCTCAAAGGGGTTCTTAACAAATTTGCTTCTCTTATGCCTATTTTATTTCTTGATTCTTCCTCTATGATGCTTCTTTTATCATCCTTGTAATTTGTAAATAACTTAACTTTATTTATTGTTCCTATTAATACGTTGCTCATTTTTCTTTTTCTATAATTTTAGGAAAAAATAAGAAATTAATATGGAGATTATAGTTTTTCACTGATATCATGTTCTATAAAAATAATGATCATCTAACACGTGTTAATGGTTGTGTGTTATATCATCACTGTCATCTTGCTAGCTTTTTATCTAGCAAATAATTTCTCATGTGCTTTTATCTGTTAGTCTAATGATTCTTGTTTCCATTATTATATGTGAATAACTTCTCTATCTTGTTACAACTAATTATGTTCAATTAGTTAGTTCATTGTTTGTTTGATGTGCTTATTTTGTTCCCCACCATTAACCAAAAAAAGAGGCTTCAAAATAATTTGTCTCTATGGTTCTTTTATGGAGGTGCTTGTGAATGAGATAATAAATTTGGAAAGATTCTCTTTTAATCATCATTTAACTCACTTCCACTAGACATTAGGGCCATTTCTTGTCTATAGTGTTATGCAATTAGGATTTCAGGAGGTGACCACATGATTGTAATCCAATTATGCATGTTGTACGTTATTTTCTTCTGAATGATCATCCATGTAAATTATTGTATTATTTTCTTTTTGTTGTTACTATTAATAAATTCCCTCTTTCTTCTATATTTTAGGGAAAAACAAGAAATTTATCTATAGATTATAGTTTTTCACTAATGTTATGTTCTCTCTTTATGATTTTCTAGTACGTGTCAAAGGATCATGCTAGCTTTTTATCAGCCAGATATTTTCTCGCATTTTGTCTTTTAGGGTGAAAGATTCTTGTTTCGATTGTCATATGGGTGAAAAACCATACATGCCATGGAGTTCTAGGAGGTTATCACATGGTCCAACTATGCATACAATGCATCAGTAAAATTGTTTCTGGTGTTCTTATATACACAAGAGTAACTATTGCCAGTGGCATCCTAGGACAATTTTGTTGAGGCCTCATTTATTTTTAGATCATAATAGATGTATATTTGTGGATGATATGTGCATTTCCCATCTAATTTATGTTGTTAATATGAGGGCATGATTCCTTCTGATAATGTTCTGTTTATTTGTAACAGCTATTCAGTCGTATGCACCTAAACATTGAGTACTTAAATGCCTAAATGAAAAGATAGCTGCCTTTTGCAAGAGTTTTTCTAATGTTATCTGTTTGATAGATGGGGATTTGTTGGGTATGTAATAACATACCTAATTAAGACACTGATCATATTTCAGATATTATCTTGTAATAATGTAAACTGCTATTGGTCTACTCTTGCTCAGAGAAAAAGCCCTAATGGCAAATTCTATGCTTTTTAAAAAGGAAATTTTCAAAAATAACCAAAAAAAGCAAAAAATATCATTTTAACTGTGTTCATGAAAAAATTTCAAAAATACTACCTAAACTTCAAAAAATAACATTTTTATCAGTATATATGTTTGGCATATTTTTTAAATTTGTTCACCAAAAAAAAACTCAGGAAATAATAAAAAATAAAAAGATATTGATTTATATTATATTAACGTATATCAACAACTTTATATATATATATATATATATATATATATATATATATATATATATATATATATATATATATATATACAAATTGTAAATTTGTAAAAGATGAAAATATAATAATAGTAAATGGTATACGTATACTAAAATTTAGTATAGTTAAGTATATATATGGTATCTGCAATAACTTTAATATTTACAAATTACAAATTCCAAAAAATTAAAAAGATATATAAAGTAACAATAAATGTTATATGTATACTAAAATTTGGTATATATTTGGTATTTAAAACTACTTGAATATATACAAATTAAAAATTTGAAAAATAAAAAACAAAAAATAACTATAAAATGTTATACGTATAAGAAAATATAGTATACATTAAGTATATGTCTGAAAAAATTTGGTATACATTTAGTATATATATGGTTTCTAAAACTGATTTATATTGATACAGATTGGAAATATGAAAAAATAAATAAAAAGACAAGCAAAAATTAATGGTATACGTATACCATAAAATGGTATATGTTTGGTATATATATAGTTTCTGAAACTGAATTATATTGATGCAAATTAGAAATATGAAAAAATAAACAATAAAAAAAAGCAAAAATTAATGGTATACATGTACCATAAAATGGTTTATGTTTGGTATATGTATAGTATCTGCAACTACTTTAAATTTATGAAAATTGGAGTTATAAAACATAAAGTAACAGTTAATAGTATATGTATACAATAAATTAGTATATGTTTAGTTTATCTTTGGTATCTACAACTACTTATATTGATTGAAACCCTAAATAAAATGCTAAGTATATGTTTATACGAAAATAAAAATTTGGTATATATCAAGTATATGTTTAAATAACTCATTAATGAAATAAACTTGAACATATTTATTTGATCTCAAATTAATATGCAAATAAACTTATATAGTTTAAATTAAAGTTGTGATTGACAAATTACTATATATATATGTAAAACCCATTTCCTATAATTTCGAATGATATTCATCTATTATAAATGTAAAATACATTTGACATATACTAAATATATTAAATAATTTTCTCTAAATTAGAGGAATATTGACCAAATAACTATTGCTTTTGGCTTTCTTTTGGTTCAACAGTTACAATTAATTATTAACATCTAGTTAACGATGCATAATTAAAGAGTGAAACACAAATTATTAAAAATTTCAACTCGCAAATTTTCAATTTTAGTTTTGAATAATTAACTATTAAATTTTGAAATGTTATTTTAAAATTAATGTTCTCAAACTCCATATATTAATAGTTGGAAATTCAATCATTTCAAGGCTGATTCATCCAAATTGATCCATTATCATTACTAGTGAATCAAATATTTAATTATTGATAGAATAATTATCTTATAATTCATCAGTTAGATTAAAAATTCAAATTCTTGATAAGGAGACATGGTAATTGTTGTTATTAATTCAAAAACTAAAGTTTTAAATAAAGCACAATAAGCTGATTGGGACTTGTAAAGATCTAAATATAGTACAAGACTTTAGTTGCTTGGGACCCATATCTCACATCATGCATGTCACTATTTTATGGGTAGCAATATTTTACTGGTATGGCCAAAGCTAGGGCTACAAGACTAGGTGTGAACACTCACATGATACTGGTTTCGAGTTGAAAAGACTTTGCTATGGTAGAAGCAAAGCATCACAAAAGCAAGGTCAACACTAGATTTGAAACTAGCATCAAATAATTCACCCATTTCCTCAAACACTTGGTAGGCACTTTGTCGACAAAACTGTTTAAAAACATAGACATATTATTGTGACAAAAATGAGAGCTATTGGCTCATCCATCTTACAAATCAAAATCTTTTACTATCCATTAGAATCATTTCTTCTTCTTTCTTGATTTCTTTCCTTTATCAAAAGAAAATATGTGTTCTCCTAAAGAAACAATTCACGACCTTTTCAAAGCTTGGGAATTCCTAATTTTTCCTACAATCAAAGCTGGTGCTTTATTCATTAAAGAAACTCTTCTAATCTATACTATTGTCTCAATCTCTCTCTTTTCTACTTTGCTTTATCTAAGCAATCTCAATGGCTTTCTTATCCCGAATGTGGCCTAGTTTCACTTTATGGTCACCGAAAGATAACTAAGAATACTAATTTTTCAATTGATATCATTCAAACAAATATATCTCATATTTTATTTGGCATTGATGGTTTTGTAAAGACGTGGAATAAACGTCAGCACTACAGTGAGCTATGGTGGAGGCCTAATATATTACAAGAGGGTATGCTTAGCTGGGGTATTGACCCAAATATGTTAATTTAAAAAAATAAATACCAAAATATGATGTTTTAGAAAAAATTTACCTAAACATGCCATTTTTTTAGTTAAAAAGAGGTCAAACGCAGTAGTTCGGCAATTTGAATGTTGAATTAGGACCGTCAACACCAAAAAGTGAAAAGATGGGGTCCACAGCCAGAGTTCAACATTATAAATACTAAACTTATATCTGCCTGGGACTTGTCAAGTCTGTTGCAGGCCTGGTTCGATATTTATTATGCCGAACTTGTACCCAAGCTTGTCTCCTCATGTTAGGTTGGTAGGCACGGGTTCAAGTTCGACATTTATAATGTCGAATTCTTGAACACCGTTCGATCCCCTCCATCCAGCTGGGGAGAAATTTTGATTAAACTAAATTTATTTACTATCACTCTCAGCCTTCATCCGTTCTCAAACTCTCAGTTTCATCTCTCTCAAAATCTCATTTCATTTTCATTGGCTTTAGTTTTTCTTTTTTCTTCATTACTCTATTATAAGATTTAAGGTTTGGTTATTGAAGAAGGAAGAAGAAAAAAAAAAAAAAAGGTATATACCATTAATTTAAATTTTGAAGTAAATTGTAAATTTTTATTAATTAAATTGATGAAAAATAATTGTGAAATGGTTGCTTTTTTTTAGGTGATTATAACAATATTCAAATTTTTTAATATATTATCCACGAAAAAGGTAATTTTTATTTTTAAAATTATATTAAGGTAGTGTATTAAATTGATTCTTTATTTTTTTACCATATTATATATATGTTGTTTGTATAATTTGTATTGTATAGGATTTTTTTGTCAAATAATATTTATTTTTTGATTGTAAAAGTTTTTAGTGATAAAATGATTGATTAAAATTTGTTAATATATTTTTCAAGTTCACCTCTCAATTATTTGAAATACAAATATAAAATAAAATTTAACATTGTAATTTATTTAAGTGTTAAGGCGATAAAATGAAAAAATAAATAAATATTCCCTTTGAAAGCACCATAAAATATTAATTAATTTAATATAATTATATAAGATTATAAATATTTGTTAATAATTTCAAGTAATATTAGTAAAAAATATAACTTAATTTAGGTGATATTAATTAATTAAAATACATAACTAATATGTAATATATTTGATTAACTCAATTAAAGTATATTAAAATTAAATAATTCGGTTGTGAAAAGTGAATGAATTAAGAAAACCAATTAAATTATCATAATATTAAAAATATATAATATCATATTATTTGTATATTAATTAAGTTAAAAAATAAGTATAATAAATAAGAAAATTTTTAACTAAATTATTTTATTAATGTGTATAAAATCAATTTCATTAATGTATGTGAAATAATATAAATAAAAATATTTGTGAAATAAAAAGATATGCGAAATATTAATTTATAGAAAATAAGCAGTGTTGGATCAGAAAAAATAGTGAAAAATAATAATAAAGTAATTTATTTGTAATAGTTATTTTTCTGCGAAATAATAATTTATGTTAGAAATGATAAAAATGTCTAATGGAATTTAATAATATAATAAAAATAGTATAAATTAACTTAATTTGCAATATATTAGTTAATTATATTATATATTTAACATATAATATAATTAATGAATTTAATAATTAATTCAGTTAAGTATAATTAATGAATTATGAATTCTTTTTGATAATATAATAATATATATAATATTTAATATTATACAAATACTATAAAAATTTATATAAATTAATTAAATGAAGTATTAATGTTTGAGCATAATAAAAGCATGTTAATTATATTTTGATAAAGTGAAATTGTTTTAGAAAGTGGAATTAATTTTCATATATGACTAAACTATAAGCCCTAAAACTTAAATCTTTCAAATTATTATTAATTATTATTATTATTATTATCGCAAAAATTATATATATATATATATATATATATATATATATATATATATATATATATATATATATATATATATATATATATATATAATTTTTGTGGAAATGATAATAATAATAATTCGAAAGATTTAATATATATATACACACACACACAAAAATAATAATAATAATGAAAGAATAAAAATAATATTAGAATTCAAATTTGTATAATGATTATCTTGTATAAATTATAAAATTGATAAGTAGATTTAGAAAGTGAAATTATTTGACAATGTGAAAATCATAAATCCTAAAACATAAATCTTAATTTGTAAATCATAAATTATAAAATGTCAGTCATACAAATTGTGCTACAAATTAATTTTTAGAATATTGTGAAAAAATAAAAGTAATTGCATTGATATTAATATAAATAAATTGTAAAATCTTAGAAAATTTTATTTTATTATAAGATTTTTAAAGTATTTATTTATTTAATTAGTAAAGTTTCAAGTATATTTTTTAAGCAATATTAAATTATTGCTAATTGATAAATACTATTTATTGGTATTATTTTGTTAATTTCAAATTAATTTAAGAAATTAATGCCTATTTATTATTTATTTATTTATTTATTCAAAAATATTATAATTTCATTATTATTGAAATTATATTAAAAATTATTGTTTTTAATAATTATTGATTAAGTTATTTTGTTATCAATAATTGTTATTTATTTTTAGTAAAATATTATTATTTTAAAATATTAAAAAATATTATTATTTTGAATTTATATTATTATTATATATAAAAGAATGTAAATGATGATGATGATTTGAAAAGAAGGAAAAAGAGGACAGCATCCAATAAAAAAAAAAGAAAAAAGAAAAAAGGGAGACAACAATAATGTTGTCCCCTCAACATCATCATTATTATTTTTATTTTATTATAACTACAAAAAAATAAAATAATTTTTTTTTAAAAAAGGGGAAGGAGAAGCTGCTGTAACAGCAAAGAGAGAGAGAGAGAGAGAATCAAAGGCAGTAAAAGCAAAAATGGGCAGCCAACTTCCAATCATTGGATCGCCATCTTTTGGCCATAGTTATTGTTCATGCTCCATACCATTAGAAAGAGGAGATCAAAATCTTTCTAACGCCATCTTGCTCGCTGGCACCCGATGCCAAACGTCGCTGCACTTGCTGCCATAACGATCTCCAGCCAATAGCTTTTGAGCCAATTTTCGTCGATTTTTCAACTTCCATTTTCAACAATTTTGGTACCGTTGAACTCCTTATTTTCCCAGCTTTCATTTGGTATATTATTTGTAATTTTTGAACTAACTTGAAATTTTGGTCGAAATCTGATGACAGACAGTAACCTGGAATAGTTTTTCCAGTGAACCTCTGATGAGTAGCAAATAACTAGCATATATGAATTTTCACTTCAAAAGAAAATTTTTGATACTATTTTCATCAAAATCCGACATTAAATAGTTTTTCCAGCGAATCTCTGGTAAGCGACGACTGATTTTCCAAATTCGTTTCCAGTGATTTTTTTTTATCTTAGATTGTAATAGAATTATTTGATTAAGTAATAAAATAGATTGATATTGATTTTAAATTAGGATTATTAAGTTAATTAGTTTAGATCGGTAGTACAGAGATCAATAATAATTAAATCATAAGTTTTACTGTAGGTTGTGAATCTGAAAATTGTTGCATCTCATTCAGATTGCAATGATTGGTATTTATTTAGAGAAATTGCTTATAGAGGCAAGTTATGAAATACATCGATACATGGTAACCTACCATAAATGATTCATTGAAATTCTTATTGAGTTAAATTGGCTTATATTACTTGTTGATTATTATTGTTATCATTATTGTTGACCTTTGAAACGTTGTTGTTATTCATTGAATAATTACTTTATTTTTGTTAATCCATTATAATTTCTAAATATTATTTATTGATTATCAAAAGACTACTTGGGTATAATTATTTATTGATTATTAAAAGACCACTTGGGTCTAATTATTTATTGATTATTAAAAGACCATTTGAGTCTAATTATTGTTATTGTTCCTACCAAACTATTGACCGAGCCATTGACCACATATATGACAGAACGCTTATACTAATGGGGCATATACCATTAGGCCATGTCCACTGGTGACCCAACTGATAGGGTCAAATATATTAATGTCCTACCTAGAGAGGGTTATGTACTCTAGGCGTATGCTCGGCCAAGCATACGTAATGGAAAGGGAGAAGTTACTGCCCTAATTGAATGTTATGTATTGATATTGATTGATTGATTAAGTGATTGGTTCTATTTCTTTGGTGCCATTTCTTCTAGGCACATATATGTTATTGTTTCTAAACACAATTTTGTTATATATGTTCATTATTCAGCCCCCAGGTGTGGTTATATTTCATAATTTATTGAGTTGAAAGCTCACCTCTCTTCATTGTGGATTTTTCAGGTACTAGAGTAGAGGAGACTAGATATAGAGAAGACTAAGCTCTTGTATTCCTTACTCTACAAGAAGCTAATTATGTAATAATTTGAATTGCTTATTATGTTTCAGTATATATTACTCTATGTACTCCATAGTAGTTAAAGTAATTTGGAGATATTTATTTTGTTTATTGAATTATAATGGAATATATGTATGTATTGAAATTGATTTAAGTTGATTCAGGGAGTGTATTGATATTCTTGCGTTCTACGGGTGTAAGATAGTCTTAAACTTACCCTTACCCTAGGACCGTCGCATCTTCAAGATCTCGAGGTGTGACAAAGGTGGTATCATAGCAAAAGTTTGTAACTATAAAGATATTATAAGCCAAGTATATGCATAAGTAGGAAAAACTATGGAGTTTAGAATTTCATCATGTCATTGCTATGTCTTCTTTAGATACAGATCTGTGTATATCATTATGATATGTATCTAAGTTACTTTATTTCTTATTAGTTTATGGATATTCAACCCCATCGTAGACGAGGCTATAGTTGTCTTAGAAGGGTTATTCCTTCAGAAGAAGATTCTGCTAGTTGAGTAGACAATAATACTATTCCTCTGCTTGCACCTCTAGTTGATGTGGCTATAGTAACACAGAGGTTAGAGCAACTTCAGAGGAATTATGAGATGCTGGTTGAGTTAATTACTAAATAGAGACAATAACCTATTCCTCCAGCTCCTATTGCTCTAGTTGCTCCTCCAGTGGCTCAACCTCAGCCACAAGATGTTCCTCCAGCAAAAGAAGTCAGCTATGAAAGGTTCTTGAAACTGAAACCTTCATAATACAAGGGTGATGTGGACCCTACAGATTTCTTAGAAGAAATGGAAAATAAGTCTTAAATTATGAAGATTTTAGATCGAAGAACAGTGGAATTTACTGGGTACTTGATGAAAGAAGATGCCAAGGAATGGTTTAAGAGGAGTATTGCTAGAATACTCAAGAATAATGAAAAGATTACTTAAGAGCAGTTTAAAGAGAGGGTGTTGAATGAATTCTTACCAAAAAGTGTAAGGGAGGCTAGAGTTGTGGAATTTGAAAGGTTAGCACAGACCCCATGCATGTTTGTTTCTAATTATGCTAAGAAGTTTCATCAATTGAGCAAGTATGCTCCAGCTTTAGTTCTTAATGAAGATGCTAGAATTTAGCATTTTCAGAAGGATTAATTGCATCTTTATTCAAAGTTTTAGCTGCTCATGAATTTGACTCTTTCTCTAAAGTGGTCTACAAAGAAAAGATGATTAAGAATAAATAAGTGGAAGTAAAGACAATTAGTGAGCAGAAGAAGAAAGCTAGGCTTAGAAGTTCCTCCAAACAAGGCAGGGATGGCAGTGGGGTAAAGAGCATAGATATATCCCTACAGTCATTGGGTAACTTCAAAAGTCAATAAGGGAGATATCAAATGAGACAAAATCCTCAGATTGACTTCTTAGATGAGTTATAGTGCAACTAGTACCACTCCATCTAGAGTTTCTTTTCCCATGTGTCCTACTTGTGGGAAGAAACAAAAGGGCCAGTGTTATATAAGGATGGGTGTTTATTTTGGTTGCGGATAGCCAGGGCACTTTATAAAAGATTGTCCATAGGGTTCTATAGTTAGACTACAGACTTTTTAGTCCACAGTTCAGATGGAGAGATTCAAAAATAGTGGAATTTCAACAGGGAGAAGAAATAATAGTAGAGGCATCGAGATTGATATAGGTTCAAGACAAGCTTATGGATAGACTTCTGGTCAAGCTCCTATGGGAAGAGGCAAAGGAAAAGTATTTGCTTTGACACAGCCAGAAGCACATGCCTCTAACACTATGGTTACAAGTATTCTCCCTATCTAATTTTTGGATGCACGAGTACTGTTTGATTCTAGAGCTACTCATTCATTTATTTCTTCATGTTTTGCTAAGAAATTATCTGTGGCATGCAAATTATTAGAAAATCCATTAGTAGTGTCTACACTTATGGAAGGAGAAATAGAAGTTCAAAATGTTTTTCCTTCTTGTATGGTTAGAATTGATGATAGAGAGCTAGAAGTTGATTTGGTAGAATTGCCCATGTTAGAGTTTGATGTAATATTTGGTATGAATTGGTAGTCTAAGAATTTTGCTACCATAGATTGTCATGATAAGAAGATAGTGTTTAAACCATTTGCGAGAAAAGAATTTGAATATCAGAGAGAAAGGAGTGAAGCACCGTACAATATAATCTTTACTATTAGAGTAAGGAGATTATTGAGAAAAGGATGTCAAAGGTATTTGGCTTACAGAAAAAATACTGAGTCTGAAGTAAAGGGGATAGAACATATTCTTATTACTAATGAATTTTCAGATGTGTTTCTTAAGGAATTGCTAGGTTTACCACCCAAAAGGGAGATAGAATTCAATGTTGAAGTGATACCAGGAACTAATCTGATCTCCATACCTCCTTACCGCATAGCACATGTTGAATTGAAAGAGTTGAAGATGCAGTTACAAGATCTACTTGACAAGGTTTTTATCCATCCGAGCAGTTCACCATGAGGTGCACCAGTTTTGTTCATAAAGAAGAAAGATGGATCTTTGCGATTATGTATTGATTATCAGTAACTCAACAAAGTCATTGTTCGAAACCAAATAAATGACTTATTTGATTAGCTGCAAGGAGTAAGTCATTTCTCAATGATAGATTTGACATTGAGGTATCACCAGTTGAGAATTCGGAAGGAAGATGCACCTAAAATAGCATTCCAGACAAGATACGAACACTATGAGTTTTTAGTGTTGCCTTTTGTGTTGACAAATGCACCACTTGCTTTTATAGATTTAATGAATCAAATCTTTAAGACCTTCTTAGATGGATTTGTTATTGTATTCATTGATGATATTCTAGTGTATTCAAATAGTAGAGAAGATCATGAAGAATACCTCTGGATAGTATTGCAAATCCTAAGAGAGCACCAATTATATGCCCAGCTCTCTAAGTGTGAATTCTGGCTGGATAGTGTATATTTCTTGGGACATGTAGTCAGCAAGGAAGGACTTCAAGTGGATCCAAAGAAAGTGGAAGCAATTCTCAAGTGGCCTAAACCTACCAGTGTGACAGAAATTAGTAGTTTCTTGGGTCTAGCAGGCTACTATCGGAGATTCATTAAAGATTTCTCCAAAGTAACAGCACCATTGACTAGACTTACTCAGAAGCAAGTATCAGTGGTTAGATGCTTATGAGGAAAGTTTTCAGAAACTTAAGACTTACCTCACTATAACACCAGTGTTGGCATTACCATCTGATGAAGGAGAGTATGCAATTGTGAGGTCTTGCTAAGTGGGATCGAAATGCTTATTTGGGTTTGAACTCACGATGGAACTCTCAGGTTCAGATTGGTTGATTTTGAAAAGAGTCACCACCTTAATTTTATTTGAGAAAATATTAAGGAAAAAACCCAAATTGATTCCAATTAATATCCCATAGGAAAATATCACTAGCCTCTAAACCAAAGAGGATTCGTGAACTAGGTTTTTGGATTATTTAGAAAAAATGATTAGTTTGGCAAATTTAATACAAGATGACTTAAAATAAATTTCATGAACAATTTACATAATGCATGAACAATTATATAATGCATGAATAAACAAATAAATAAATATTCATCCAAAGCGACAAAGCAATAAAAGGAATTAACTTTATAATTCAAAATCAAAATAGGATATACTTCCTTTAGCCCTTATAGGTTCTAGGAAAGCCACACATTTCCCAACATAATTCTAAAACAATTACTAAAGGAAAAATACTGCAAAAGAAAGTCAAAATCAATATTATAATAAAGAAAACAAACTAAAAGCAAACAACATAAAGAAAAGAACTAACTCATAAAGTAATATACAAGAGAACGATTATATTTTATTTAAATTAGATTTGATGCTTTAAACAAGCAAGCCTACGTATCCCTTTGAATGAAAATTAAAATCCACGTAGTTTGCCCCTTCTTCTGAAGGGGTTAGTTTAGCCTAGTCATTTTATCATGTTTCAGTTCATTGATTAAAAAGTGGGTTGATTAAATTAGATTGATTGATTACCAAGTTGTTAATTAGGTCAGGTTTCAATTAATAAGTTAACATAATAATTCAAATAATTTACCTAGTTGACTAAATCAGATTCTAATCAATATGCCTCTAAATAATAAAAGAATACGATAAAACATGCTGAGCAAAGAAATAATAAATGAAAAGAACCAACTGAACAATCGTAAAGAAAATAACAAAACAAACAAAACAAATATAAAGCAAAAGAAACACTAAAACAAAATAAAATAAGAAAACAAGGAAATAATTACCTTATGAAGATGAGACTTGGGGACGTAGGGTGGATGAAGCAGACGACCGGATTGTAATTCCACCTTTTTGGCTTGGCGAAACGACAACCTTTGAACAGGGACTCGGACGACGTTATTTGGACCTCCTCAGATTGATTTGAGGAGAGCTACCTCGAAACGACCACCCTAACAAAATAAAATAAAATAAAGCTTTAAATTAAAAGTTCATTCCTTTCAGATCAAACCTTAAAAAATGTTGATTGCTTTGAAATCAATGAGTTTGATTAAGCAATTCTAAGTGTTCTAATGAGGAAGGAAGGTATTGCTTTTATAGGGAAAGGGTTGGGAGCAGAAATGGCAAGCTTTAGATATGGGATTCACTTCCCAATGTACAAAACCGCACAGGAAGCCTTAGAAACCACACAGAAGGCAAGTGAGCACATGGTAACTGCACAGGACCTGTGCGGTACTGCACAGGAGCTATGTGGTTCTGCACAGGCTCTGTACGATACTGTAAAGAGACTATGCAGTCACAAGCTGCCTTGTGCGGTCCCTATGGCCCACACACCCCCTTTTTACTCTGTTCCAACCTGTTTCAAATTTGATTTAAGTCTGGTTTAATTCTATAGGTTTGTAATTGAGTGTCGATTTTCTGAAGGTGTAAATTTGAGAGTTCATAGATGCCCCCTCATTAGAATTGGCCTATTAGGAAGGCAATTCAAATGATAGTGAACCAAGGGAGAAAAGGTGCCATGTCAGATTATGGGCTTATGTGTTTTTTCTAAATCCTTTTGGAGGAGACCTTATAGGAAAAATGAAGTTTTGTCAATGGCTATTGGTCCGCCCTTGACATTAGATGTAAGAATGATCTTAGTGAATTTCAATTAAGGCTATATGTTCAGTCTTAATGTTGGATGCGAGAATGATTTGGAAAAATCTCAATTAAGACTATTTGTTTGGCCTTAATGTTAGAGAATTTAAATCAAGGCTATCTAACCAGCTTTAATGTCAAAGAAAGAGTTAATTTGGTGAAATCTAGTAGAAGTAAGGGTCTCGGTCTGTTTTGGACAGTCCAGTTTGATGCTCGATCAATTTTGAGACATTTCTGGTCTGATTTGGATGATTTTCTATTTTTAAAGAATTTTTTATTTTCTGCTATTTCTATCATAATAGAAATATCCTAAGTCTGATCTACGAGAATAGGGTATCTCAAGAGAGAGAAAAATATTGCGAATGCACTGGAACTGACGGTACTAAATTCTATCTTGAAATGAGTTCAAAATCGCGTCCCGAGTGATATGGCAGTGGGAGTTTACTATGTAAGCAGACCTCCTACATAAAGAGGTAACTACTTCTCACTTTTTCACTTTTTCTCATTTTTTACTTTTTCACTCTCTCTCTAACTTTCTTTTCTCTCAATTCTCTCCAACTTCTTTCTAACATTTCTTTTCTCCCTCTTTTTCTTTTCTCTTTTTCTATGGCTTCCCCATCTAGCAGCCGCCACACCCGGAGCTATCAGGCTCCATGGGAGAACACATAGCTTGACGATTTACTTCAGGAGTCAGAGCATTATGTGTCTCGAACTCACGCCATGGAGGTATTTATCTCTCTCTCTCTCTCTCTCTCTCTCTCTCTCTCTCTCTCTTTTTACAAAATAGTTTGTATAAATAAGAAAAATACATACATGTAATTAGATAGCAAAAATGAAATTTAAATGCTGATAGTATGATCCCTTTTTTTTTTTTTTTTTTACAAAATAAGGATGTGAGCTTTAGGTCGAGAGGGGGACGATCAAACTTGTCAGTTGTGGATACCTTCCTAGAAACATGTCCCTAGGTTAGGGATCTGATTGAGCGATCGGGGCTGCTCGGCTTCCTTTCATTAGATTACTCTCACGAGGGTAATCTACCATTATGTGAGCTCTGGCAGAGAGATGGTGGGATACCATTGACACTTTCCATTTCTCTTTTGGGAAGATGACGATGACTCCCTAAGACCTGACGATGCTGACAAGGCTGAATTTTTATCGGCGGCCCTTAGAGTTCTATACTAAGTGGCATAGGCTACCTGAGGGGAGATTAGAGGCATTGCTAGGTGTGGCTCCATTACAAGGCCACATCCACCTATCCTAGGTTTGGCTTCGGGATCACATCGAATCCATCATTTATGCTAGAGTCCAAACCACTGATGAGCAGGCTACCTGCCTTGCTATGCTGATGATACTCAGCTGCTCATTTGTTCACACAAGGAGGGATATTATTGATATGAATATCCTTCGCTCGTTAGAGGATCTGACCATTATTGGTTAGCTTGTTTGGGGAGGATCAGTGCTTTGTGTTATGTATAGGGAGATGTCAGATTTCTCCCAAGGGATCTTCGCTGGTCTGGGCGGGAATTCCATTATTTGGGAGGTATGCTTTGATATCTCTATTCTATCACACATTTGCCCCTTGTTTGACTATTTGATTAACTGTTGTCTGATTTATAGTATTGGGCTTATGACTACTTCTCCTCTTTATCTCCCCCTTTGAGGGATGCGACTGTAAGCCATATTCCATATGGTTATGTTTGGAAATAAGAGAATAGAGGTAGATATGTGCGACTGAGCTTCTTTAGGATCAGAGCTTACTTCTCTCAACTCAATGTATCTCAGGTATGGATCATTTTGGACTTGTTATGTCTTTCACTACTTTTCATGATTTAATTCTTATGTCCTTGCAGGTCTGATGGAGGACTTTTGTGTCAAGGATGATGATTCTGCCAGAGAGGATGGAGTCAAGCCTAGCTTTATCTTCTGTTCATCTTCTGTCGCATTTTCGATCCGACCAGATGTTCTATCTTAGAGAGAGGGTCCGTGCACAGATCATTGGAGAGAGGGTTATTCCTGTTGATCCTCTTATCGAGATGTAATATGGACTTCACATTTGAGACCAGGATGTACTGGCTGCAAGACTTCTGATAGAACCTTTACTAGATCCTGAGGCTGACTATGATGCTTTCTGTCATAGTAGGTTGATGCTAGGGGTACCTTTCCATAATAGACCTGCTCGACCCAGACCAACAGCTAGTTTTGCTCATGCACCATGAGAGAGAAGGGGTGCTAGTACAAATGCGGGTTTGAGTACCAGTGCAAGACCTAGAAGAGCTTTTCCTCAGTATCTCTAGGCCGTTGAGGATCTGGATTACTTCTCTCGAGATCGTGGGATAGTCAGATACGACATTCCTGATACTCTACTGTCAGGATACCCACCATTCCTTGATGACATTGCTGAGGTTTGTAAAATGCATTTATATGTATGAATGGTTATATACCTTTGTTTTTTACTCCTTTCTACTTTCTGTAGGTTCTGGTGGACTAGACTCGACATAACTATGAGATGGTTGGATGGCTAAGATCAGCACTATCCTTAGCCTTGTCTTTTGGAGGTTTATCTAATGGCAGTGATAGGTCTACACTGTAAAGGAGGAGGTAGAGACGTGACAGAGATTAGCCTTATTTCCAGACTTGCTTTCCTGTTATGCATTTATAACTTATGTATGCAGATGTCGCGTATGCATGTATAGATGTATGCATGTACTATAACATGACATCTTTTAACCTTTTATAAGATGATTATATTATGAGATGACATACTTTGTTTGGGTTTTATGTATGCTTATGGATGCAAAATGCATGAAAAGGCCCCTTTCAGTCATTTTACTCCTTTTTCGGACTCTTTTCTGCCATTTTTCTTTCTTTTCCAACTAAGAATTTCATGATGGACTGCATTGAGGGGTCAAAAAGGCTAAGGTTGATGTGTGGGCTTATGCAAAATCGCACAGATCTTATGCAAAACTGCACAGAGCTATTAGGTACCGCATATGGCTTATACAGTTCCACTAAGATGCTGTACGGTCATCGGACAGGCTCTTTGCGGTACCGCATAGATCTTTTGCGGTTCTGATAGCGAGATTCTGTCTTTTAGTCATTTTTTCTTTTATAAATAGGACCCTTTGGTGCCCAAAACTTCACTTAAATCTTTCTTTGACCCTTGGTAAGCTTTTCTCTTAATTTTTCTTTCTTTTTAGGCTTTCTCTCTTTCTTTTTCCACTCTTTTTTTCTTTCTTTTCCAACCCTTTTTTCTTTCTTTGTTTATTTCTTTCTTCTATTATTTCTCCTCTCTCTTTCTTTTTTTCTTTCTTCCATATGAAGCCCTACTTCAGTCACTCTATCCATTTATGGACTAAAAACCTTGAACAAGTGGAGCAAATCAATCTAGGGAGGTTTGAGATCAGTGCCATGCCAACCTAAGGGGTGTAAGGATTAATTGGGATTTCTTGAAGGCGTGTTTGAAATTTTGGAATCTAGATGTTCATGTGTTCAGATTTAGGGCAAGTATAGAAGAGATGTGCCCTACTTTTAAGGAGTTTAGTATACTCCTAGGGTCTAATCCCAAGCAAATCTGGCTGCTCCAGTTGAAAGGGTAGGTTATTTTAACTCTTTCCAAAGGCTTCTAAGATTGGATGTGGCAACTACTAGCCCTATGGTTATGGGGGATTGTGTTGATCTTACTACTGTGATTGTCGAATTCCTTGACCCTAAGGATTTTGAGGATGATGTCTGGCAAGATCATCGTATGTGAGCCCTATCTTTCTACTTGGTTTCAGGCTTTCTGTTTATAGGTCCTGTGGGTTGGGGAGATATTAAGATAACATAATTAGTGAGACAAATGGAAGATGGATGCTCGATTGCTGCAATTGTCCTGGCTGAGACCATTCTTAGTTTGGATCGAGCATATAGGAGTGATGGGTCATGGTCTGTGAGCCCAATTATTCTGCAGGTATGTTTTTTAAACTTTTTTTTTGTATCCTTGTTTCCTTTTACTCCTTTTCACATAATCGTATTCCAAAGTAGATATGGCTTAGGGATCATTTAAAGGTGGTTGCTCCTCCTACTTGAAGGGATTACTCAACCTCTTAGTATAGGTCACGAAAGATAGTTCTCAAATTTAGCTCGGAGAGGGAGTGGATCTCATGGTTACTTGAGTTGGATTCAAAGGAGCTATTATGGTTCTGCCCTTGGTACGAGATTAAGAAATTCATGATCATGAGTTTTGGTTATCAGATGGTCTGTCTTCTAGGGTTGCATATGGTAACCTTCTATCAGGGGACACGGGTTATAAGACAAATGGGTCATGCATAAGGAGTGTCTCTTTATGGTGCTCTGTTCCAATCTACTCTGATTATACCCATTGTGGCTAGGGCTGTTATGAATGGCTGGATGAGAGGCTTTCATACTATTCTCCTATCTCATAGGTTTGATAGGCTAGAGGAGTACAACTCATGGTGGATTGTTATGTTTTGGCCTATAGAGAAGAAGAGGAGGGTGGCCCTGCTTCATGAAATTGAGGATGAGGAGGTTACAAAAGAGACTGCCCCTAAGATGGATGATCCAAAGGGGAAGAAGAAAGTGGCTTAGACTTCTAGGACTTTAGGACTTAGGGCTTTAGATATAGCCATGGATAACAAATTTGTCATTTTTGGATCTTCTGTTTACACTGATTTTTTTTTTTAGATGAATTTTGAATAATACATCATTTACTTGCTCTTATTTTTTCCTAAGCCACCCTTTCGAGTTTTCAACTTAGCGAGCTCTCTTTTTTATTATTATTTTTTTTATTATCCCTTTTTTTTAAATTAATATTTTTAATCATTTTTTTATTCATGGGAGGCCCATAGGGTCGTGAGCTACACAACAGGAGGTAGCCATCCTTTGATAAGTTGCTTTGGCATTCTTCAACCTAAATGGCATTACCTTATAGCAATATGTTCCCCATTCAGTCACAAAAGCAGTCTTCTCTTTGTCTGGTAGATGAACCCAGATTTGGTTATAACTAGCATACAGATCAGTCAAGGAGACTATTTCAGACCCTACCATGTGGTTAACCAATAGGTCAATATGGGATAGTGGGAAATCATCCTTAGGGCAAGCTTTGTTCAGATCTTGGTAGTCAACACACATGCGTACTTTACCATCTTTCTTTAGAACTGGAACAATATTGGCTAACCATGAAGGGTATGTGATCGGCTCTATAAATCCATTATCTAGTTGCTTGGTGATATCTTCTTTAATAAGTAAGGACCATTCTGTCTTCAGCCTTTGTAACTTCTACTTGACAGGCTTCACATGGTCATAGGTGGGGATCTTATGCACTACTATGCTTGGGTCTATGCTAGTCATGTCCTTAGGGGTCCATAAAAAGTAGTCAACAAACTCTTGGATCAACCTGACAAAGCCATCCCTGTTATAACATGCAAATGCAATGAATGTAGTTTTGGGATTCTCATTTGTGCCAATATTGATTGGTTCTTTGCTTGCATCATTTTTTATTTCATTTATCTCTCTTTTGGATGTATTATTCAAACCATATAAAGTATTGAGTGAAATAGAAGACGCAGGATCATAAGAAGAAAAGGACTCAAGAGACTCTAGCTCATACTCTGGGTCAAACTAAGACTCTGATGAGGATTCTGATGGGAACTCTGACTGGTCACCTCCTTCCTCATAGTACCAGTTGTCAAGTTGGGTTTGGGTTGGTTGGATCAAGTAAGTGGGATGTATCTCTTCTTCTACTCTGATCATAAGGACCTGCTCAAAGAGTGGCCTCCATAATTTACTCCCAATCCTGCTCCAAAATGAAAACCGGCTCACAATCCTCCATGTTTAACCTGACATTAAAGAATATTTCAAATCCCGGTATCAGTTTCTTAGAAATAGGACAGACCAACAGTTTAGGAAAACCACAATAAGGAAAATCTTCACCTTCCTTCACAAAGTAGCCATTTAGAGTTTTAAAATAGGGGCACATAGGTGTGAGGCCTCGGCCGAGCACCGGTCCGATCTGCCAAATGATCGAAATGCTCTTTGGGAGAAACTCCACGATTGGAACTCGCTGTGAGTTCAGAAAATTAATTTTTGTAATTTGACAGTTGAAAAGTGAGTCGCCACATTAATTTATTTATTTTAGTTGGGAAAATTAAAGAAAACCCAATATGATTGACTCTAAAATTTGATTTATCCCAATGAAAAAGTGCACCAATCCGTGAGTGATCAAGGAGGCCTCGAGGATCAGGTTTTGGTAATTACACAATTAAGAAAATATATTTTCTTTAGTTTGGGTAAAATTGCAAAATAACTCTTGAAAAAAGGAATTTTCGTGTATGCATGAATAGGAATATAATGATGAATGAAATATATATATATATATATATATATATATATATATATATATATATATATATATATATATATATATATATATATATATATATATATATATATATATATATATATATATATATATATATATATATATATATATATATATATATATATATATATATATATATATATATATATATATATATATATAATGACAATAAATAAGCAAGATAAAACCTACTTAATTATTGCAATATCAAAAATAATTGAAATAAAGGGGGTCTTTCCTCTAGCCCTTATGGGTACTAGGAAAAGCACACATTCCCCAACTAACTATAAAAATCATAAACAAAAGATTAATATAAATAAATTAAAATAAAAAGGACTAAATATTGATAAAAAGATTTTGGAGTTGATGCCCTTCAGAATGGCAGCCTGCGTATCCTATCGAATAGGAATCAAACCCCACGCAGTTCTCCCTTCTTACGAAGGAGTGGTTATGAAAAGGTGTTGATTTGTTTATTAACTTAATTCTGATTCTTAAATTAATAAATTTTAGATCTTTTCAGTTTTAGACCTAAAGAGAATTCTAGATCTGAATTTAGAATTTTGAAAATAAAGAAGGATTATACCTTTGCTTTTCTTGGTTTTCTGACGAATGGATCGAGCTTTGCTCCAGATCTCAACTCCACCTTGAATTTAAAGGAAACTTGGAATCTAGATCTAGAAGCAACAAGTGTGTTAGCATAAGAAAGAATTTATGCCTTCAAATATGTCTCAACTGCTTTGAAATCTCTTGAATTACGTTGGAATGCATTGGAAATCATCTCAAATGAGCTTGGAGGAGGCTCTATTTATAGAACTGCCAGAGGGGGTTCCGGCGGTACGGACGTCAGTGTCGGTGCGTCACCGGCAGCATCGGCGACGCGCCGGCCCTTCGGGAGGCACGGTAGGCGTGCTGCCTGGCTGCCGGCACCAATTTAGTGCTGCCTATGGTGATACGGTAGGAGTGCCAGGCAGCACGGCAAGCATGCCTCTCGTGCAGTTCGACCTGTTTCCATCCATTTCGAGCCCATTTCAGTTCCGATTAGAGCTCGACTTGATCCTATGGGTTCATAACTAAAAGACGGTCCACTGGAGGGGCAATTTTGAGGGTTCACAATGGGCCAATCATAAGACTCACCTCTCTTTAGGGCTTTCACCTTCTCCTTGGCCCATTTTTCTATTTCAGCCAGGTCTTCTTTAGTTGGTTCATAGCCAAGTCCAAAAGGTGGAGTAGCTATGGGGTACTCCTTAAAACTACTTATTCCTTATTGGCCCTTGCCTAAACCCAATCTAGGAAAGTAATTCATATTCCTCATCATGTTAGCAACAATAATATTACCATAAGAATCAAAATCAAAAGGAACATATTCTTTACCTTCCTTTGCTTTAATAAACTGGATGGTGTCGAAAGAGAACCTAGTGAGTGGCAACAAAGCTTGTTCAGATTGAATTTTTAGTATGGGCATAGGGTTTTAGGTCTCACTCCTCTCATGTCCATCCCCCTTGATGGTTACAACAGAAGTTCCATGAGGGAACTTGAGCTTCTAATGCAAAGATGAAGGGATGGCTTTAGCTTGATGAATCCAGGGCCTTCCAAGGAGGAGATTAAAGCATGCTGGAACATCAATATTTTGAAAAGGGATGGGAGCAGTGACAAGGCCAATGGTGACATCCAAAGTAGCTACTCCTAACACCTCTTTTTTAGTATTATCATAAGCCCTCACGATTTGATCTGAAGGTGTAAAGTCCAAGACTTCTAATCCCAAACAACTAGCTACTTTTAGTAGGCACACATTCAAAGCTGATCCATTATCTACCAATACCATTGGGACAATCTTACCATAGGTTAAGACCATTATGTAAAGAGCATGGTTATAGCTTGGCCCTCCTTTAGGCAAATCATGGTGGGTGAAGGAGATGGCAGTTGCTCTGGTGGCACTAGTGAGTGAGACTATCAGGGTTTTGAGGGTGATATTTATTAGAGCTTGGCATTTATTCAAGGCCTTGCAAAGAGCTTGACTGGATTAGGCTCCAAATGGATATGTTAGCTTAGGTCCTTTTGAGTTGTTTAAGGATGGGGTCTTCATCAAGTTCAAGATTCCCTTTAAATTTATCAATTAGAGGTGGAATAGGCTGTACTAGTGGTTGGTTAGTTTGAGGGGCTGGTGTCTAGTGAACTCTGCCACTTCTAGTTATGGCGTCTATTTCCTCAAGTAAATTGCTCAAATCGAGCACACAACAAAAATCAAAAGCTAATTGAATAAGAGAGATAGGATCAACTTCAGGGTCAGAAGTGGTGATAAAGCTGACTTTATGGTTTGGAAGCAGATTGGTGGTGATGTTGGGCTTGGCTTTTAGTGGGATGATATCACCACTATCAATTAAGTCTTGGATTTTGTGTTTTAGGGCTTTGCAAGTATCAGCCTTATGCCCAGCTACTTGATAATACTCATAGTATTCATTGGGGTTATAGAATTTGGGTAATGGATTTGGGGGTGCTCTAAGCTCCAAAGGTTTTATCATTTTTGCGTCCAGTGCTTTCTTATAGACTATAACCAATGGGACCCCAAGATTAGTGAAGGTCCTCTTTTCTAATCTTGGTGGTTGGTGGTGTGAAATGGTTTGCTGGTGGCAAGAAATGGTTGATACCTACCCCTCCCCCTCCTCTTTCCCCCCCTCCCCCCTTTTTGACTTGTTGAGGAGGTAATATTAGATTGGTATGGTGTGTTTTTCTTGTATCTAAGGTTAGAGGATTCATCTTTTAAGTGACCACTCTGAATTAAATCCTCTATTTTGGAAGCAGTGGAAATGAGGGCTTTAAAGTCTGGTAGATATTAGGTCAGGAGATGGTTTTGGTAAACTGGGAGAAGGTTTTTTATAATAATGTCAATCTGCTCTTGCTTAGTGGGGCAGTTTACCATTTGAGCAACCTTAGTCCTCCACCTCATAAGGAATGTGGAGAAGGACTCCTTGGGAAGCTGCTTGGTTATCTCTAGATCCCTTCTTGTTATATCCACCTCAATATTGTAATGATACTGCTTGACAAATGCATTGCATATGTCATCCCAAGTTCTTTTCTGATTTGGGTTAAGGTCAAGTAACCACTTCACTGGAGTTCCAGTAAGGGATTATTGAAATAGCTGAGCCAAAAGTTCATCATCCACTCTAAATGGCTTCATCGACCCTATATACATTTTCAGGTGAGTTTTGGGGCAAGTGGTTTCATTAAATCTGTCAAGGTTTGGCATTTTAAAATTAGGTGGAAATTTGGCATTGGGAAAGAGGGTTAAGTCACTAACATCAACCAAGTCATCATGGCTCTTCAAATTCTTAATGGTCTTCTCCAAGACTTCAAATTTCTCCATAAAGGGCTTTAGCTCAGGGTGTGAGAAAAGTTCCTTCCCTTAAAAAAGATCTACGAGGGAGAAAGTAGTAGAGTGAGTAGCAATCTGTATGGGCTATGATGAGATATTGGGATTTTGCATGGGTAGGGTGGTGATATTTGGCAATGAATGAATGGTGCATCAGTTACTGCTTTTCCTCTATCAGTCAAGTCAATGGTTGTTTTGGAGGAGGAGGCAGTGTTTTTGGGGATTTATGTCAGGCCAAAGGTTGTATGACTTGGGTTCAAGGTAGGTGAGGTACAGCTGGATTAATGGAGACTTGGCCAATCATACTCTGGACCTCTTCAAGGATAGACCATCTTTGTTCTTGAAACTGGGCTTCTAGAGCAACCTAAAAATTTCTCTCCATAGTTGCAATTTACTTTTCTTATCTCACTATAAGGCTAGTCATGATCCTTCCATTTGAGAGGTCTCTTTCTCTTGATGAGTCACAGTTGGGTCAGTGCCAATGGGAAGGTTACTGGTTTCTTCAGCCATCTTAGATACCTTACAAGGGTTAAACAGAAAGGGTAAGTGTTTGTCTTAAAGATAGGGAAAGATCAAGATTCAAGGCGATCATAGACTTTTGGATGATGATGGATTATGGGTTTTGGGCTAGCAGTTTTTTATTTAGGATGATGGGCTTTTGAATTTTGTTCAAGGTTATTGAGTTTATGCATGTATGCATGAATGCATGAATGAAAAGCTATTTCATAGATATGCAAATAGGCTTGATTTAGGGTGCATACAACCTATAGTTCAAGTTCTAGATCCATTACATAAAAGGGTAAAGGTGGTTTGGATAGGGTACCCGTCACACTAGAGCAGCGATATATCTAACCACATGTGAGTCAAGGAGCCTCGCATGGGTCCAACAATACATGTATGCTCGTTACACCTTTGAAAGGATCAAAGGATTCATCACGGGGTGGATGATTTCATTATTGATGAATAGACCCAAGGAGGGTTACCTACTAGATGTTACTTTCGATCCATTGTTTTCCTAAGAAATCTAGTTTGAAAGGCAAAGAGCTAATGCAAATGATGCATGAAAGTCATTTCTATATTAAAAGTGCCAAACTTTGATTTTAAACTAATTAATAGTCCTCTTATTTCTTTTATATTAAAAAAAAATAAAGAAAGCTTGTCCCCAGTGGAGTCACCAGCTGTGAGTCCTTGCCCGAGCACCGATTCGATCCCCTAAGTGGGATCAAAATGCTCATTTAGGTTTGAACTTATGATGGAACCCTTAGGTTCAGATTGGTTGATTTTGAAAAGAGTCGCCATCTTAATTTTATTTGGGAAAAGATTAAGGAAAAAACCCAAATTGATTCCAATTAATATCCCAAAGGAAAATATCACTAGCCTCAAAACCAAAGAGGATTCAGGGATTAGGTTTTTGGTTTATTTAGAAAAAATGATTAGTTTGGCAAATTTAATACAAGATGACTTAAAATAAATTTCATGAACAATTTACATAACGCATGAACAATTATATAATGCATGAATAAACAAATAAATAAATATTTATCGAAAGCGACAAAGCAATAAAGGAATCAACTTTACAATTCAAAACCAAAATAGGGGATACTTCCTCTAGCCCTTGTGGGTTCTAGGGAAGCCACACATTCTTCAAAATAATTCTAAAATAATAACTAAAGGAAAAATACTGAAAAAAAAGTCAAAATCAATATTATAATAAAAAAACAAACTAAAAGCAAATAATACAAAGAAAAGAACTAACTCATAAAGTAACATACAAGAGAATGATTATATTTTATTTAAATTGGATTTGATGCTTTAAACAAGTAAGCTTACGTATCCCTTTGAATGGGAATCAAAATCCATGTAGTTCGCCCTTTTTGCGAAGGGGGTAGTTTAGCCTAGTCATTTTATCATGTTTCAGTTCATTGATTAAAAGTAGGTTGATTGATTAAATCATATTGATTGATTACTAAGTTGTTAATTAGGTCAGGTTTTAATTAACAAGTTGACGCAACAATTCAAATAATTTACCTAGTTGACTAAATCATATTCGAATCAATATGCCTCTAAATAATGAAAGAATACAATAAAACATGCTAAGCAAAGAAATAATAAATGAAAAGAACAAACTAAACAATCCTAAAGAAAATAACAAAACAAATATAAAGCAAAAGAAACACTAAAACAAAACAAAATAAGAAAACAAGGAAATAATTACCTTACGAAGACGAGACTTGGGGACGTAGGGCGGATGAAGCAGACCTTTTTAGCTCAGTTGAATGATAACCTTAGAACAGGGACTCGGATAACGTTATTGGGACCTTCTTGAACTAATTTGAGGAGAGCTACCTCGAAACAATCATCCTAACAAAATAAAATAAAATAAAATAAAAGTTTATTCCTTTCAGACCAAACCTTAAAAAATGTTGATTGCTTTGAAATCAATGAGTTTGATTAAGCAATTCTAAGTGTTCCAATGAGGAAGGAAGGTATTGGTTTTATAGGGAAAGGGTTGGGAGTAGAAATGGCAAGCTTCAAATGTGAGATTCATTTCCTAATGCACAAAACCGCACAAAAAACCTCAGAAATCGCACAGAAGGCAGGCGGGCACATGATAATCGCACAAGACCTGTGCAGTACCGCACAGGAGCTATATAATTTTGCATAGGCTCTGTGCAGTACCGCATAGAGACTGTGTGATCATAGGATACCCTGTGCGGTCTCTATGGCCCACACACCTCCTTTTTACTCTATTCCGACCCGTTTCAAATCCGATTTAAGTTCGGTTTGATTCTATAGGTTTGTAATTAAGTGCCGATTGTCTAAAGGTGTAAATTTGAGGGTTCACAACAGTTTATTGTAATGCTTCGTGAATAGAATTGGGTTGTGTTCTGATGCAACATGGCAAGGCAATAGCCTACACTTCTCAACAATTAAGGAAGCATGAGCTAAATTACCCAACCCATGACTTGGAGATGGCCGCAATTGTATTTGCTTTGAAAATATAGAGACACTATCTCTATGGGGAGAAATGTGAGATTTATACATATCACAAAAGTCTAAAGTATATCTTTTAGCAAAAAGATCTAAACCTTAGGCAAAGAAGATGGATGGAATTGCTTAAGGACTATGATTGTGAGATCTTGTACAATCCGAGAAAAGCGAATGTGGTAGCAGATAGGGCTGAGCATGGTTCAGTCCAATATGGGGATTTGAAAATCTCTGAAATTGGATTGAATTTCGAGGATTTTAATTTCTAAGAATCCAGAACCAGAATTGAAATAAAAAATCTTCGTATTGTATTGTTCCGAAAATTTCGAGACAATACAATTTGGGGATCGAATATTTCAGTTCCAGTTCAATCCAATACAATCCAAAATGGAGATTCGGAGAAAATGCATTTAATAATTAATTTCTTATAACTAACTATACAGTTTTAAGTTTTTTTTTTCAATGAAATTTGGGTTTAATAAATTAATATATTATATTAATAATTATAATATATTATTAAATGATTATATTAATAAATTAATACATTATGTTAATATATATAATTATATATCAAAACTATATATTAATAGTTTTTGCAATATAATCGTATATACTACTTAAAGTTAACATATGATTTCTTATAATTAATTTCTAACTTTTTATACAAACTATTAATTATCTATTATAAGTACTTTCTTATTGATAACCTATCACACAAATGTTAATTAATAAAAAAATATTTTTCAATATTATAATAGTAGATACTAATAAAAGTTAATTAATCAAAAACTTTATTAGTATCACATAAACTTTATTAATACATCATACTTTATTATTATCACTCATTGATTAGTCATAACATATATTAAAAATCTTTATTCTAAAACATATAAGTAGTGAATTGAAAATTTTTAATTGTAATATGTGGTTATATTTTAGTATTATTAAAACTTAATCCACATTATATTACTAATTTTTCATTGATATAATTTTAATAAATCTAATATTTAAGTAAATTATATAAATATTAATAGTTATATTCCATTGAATTAAGGTATATATATTTTTAATTATAGATTTATAATTCATTTGAATTTTATTTTCATATAATCTTAATATAATTTGATAACTGCTATAATGACATATATAATCTTATAATTTTTGTGTCATTTATATATTATTCAATTAATATTATTTATATATTATAAATAAAAATTAAAAAATTTTGGTTATTTTGGTCCAATCCAATTCGGTACAGTTCAGTTCAATTCAGTCCAATTCTCAGTTAGGATATACGTTAATCTCCAGAACCATACCAGAATATTTTACTTAGTCCAATTCAATTTGGGAAAAGTCAAAAAGTCAATGGTTTGGTCCAGTTATTTAGTTCAATTCAAAATTTTTAATCTCTGTGCTCAGCCCTAGTAGTAGATGCCCTAAGTCAAAAGTCATTAGGAAGTCTGGCTCACATTCATGTGCACCAAAGATCATTGGTGAAAGAAATACAAAGCTTGTATGATCAAGGTGTTCAATTTGAAGTGTCAAACTCTAAAATACTATTGGCTCACTTTCAAATCAGACCACTATTGATTGATCATATTAAAGTTACATAGGATAGAGATTCTCATATAGTAAAGTTGAAGAATGATGTGGAAGCAAAGAAAGCTCCAGGATTTACTATTATTGATGAAGTATTGTGATGTGGTACTCGATTATGTGTTCCTGCAGTTGATGAATTGTGAGAACGAATCATGAAAGAGGCTCATTATGCAACTTACAATGTACACTCGGGTGCAACTAAAATGTATCATGATGTGAAGAGTTCTTATTGGTGGAGCAGAATGAAGAAAGATATAGCAAAATTCATGGCAAGATGCTTAACCTATCAACAAGTTAAGTTTGAGCACCATAAACCTTCTGGGTTGCTTCAGCAATTGTTGTTGCCATAATGGAAATGGGAAAGAATCACTATGGACTTTATGGTTGGTTTGCCAAGGCCACTGAGTGGGTATAACTCCATATAGGTAATTGTGGATCGATTGACCAAGTTAGCTCACTTCTTGCCAGTTAAGACCACTTACTCAGCCTCACAGTATTCTCAAGTATATATTGATGAGATAGTATGACTTCATAGAGTTCTAGTCTCTATTATTTCAGATAGAGGGACACAATTTACATCGAGATTTTGGCAAAAGTTACATGAGTCACTAGGCACTCAGTTGAACTTTAGTATAGCTTTCCATCCTCAGACAGATGGCCAATTAGAAAGAATCATTCAAACTCTAGAAGATATGCTGAGAATGTGTATTCTAGACTTTAGAGGTAACTGGGATAAGCATTTACCTTTGATTGAATTTGCTTATAACAACAGTTATCACAGTTCAATCAAAATTGCTCCTTATGAAGCATTATACGGGAGAAAATGTAGATGTCCTATGTGTTAGGATAAAGTTGGTGAAAAGTTCATTGAAGGACCTAAATTGGTTCAATATACTTCAGAAAAGATACCTCTCATAAAGGAAAAATTAAAGACAGCATTTAGTCGTCAGAAGAGTTACGTTGATCTAAAGAGCAAAGATTTACAGTTTGCTATTGGTGATCATGTTTTCTTGAAAATCTCACTAATGAAGAGTGTCATGAGATTTGGTAAGAAAAGTAAATTGTCTCCACGATATATTGGTCCTTTTGAGATTCTGGATCGAGTGGGAGATGTTTCTTATTGGTTGGCATTACCACCTATTCTAGATAATGTTCATCCTGTGTTTCATGTTTCGATGCTTCGTAAATATGTTCTGGATCCGTCTCATGTTTTGCAATCTCAACAGTTAGCTATTAAGTAGGATTTGTCTTACGAAGAAGTCTCTGTAGCTATTATTGACAGATTAGTTAAGAAGCTTCATAATAGGGAAATTCCTATGGTTAAAGTTTTGTGGCGAAATCAGTCTATAGAAAAATATACTTGGGAGAGTGAGCAGAGTATGTTAGAGAAATACCCCTCTCTATTTTCAACTGTTTGAAATAATACTATATTTTAAAGTATTGAATTATTGTTATTACTGTTTTCGATTATTGATTGACTGCCCTGTTAAAAAAAAATTTGAGGATGAATTTTCTTAAGGAGGAAAGATTGTAATATCTTAGAAAATTTTATTTTACTATAAGATTTTTAAAGTATTTATTTATTTAATTAGTAAAATTTCAAGTATATTTTTTAAGCAATATTAAATTGTTGCTAATTGATAAATACTATTTACTGGTATTGTTTTGTTAATTTCAAATTAATTTAAGAAACTAACACCTACTTATTATTTATTTATTCAAAAATATTATGATTTCATTATTATTGAAATTATATTAAAATTATTATTTTTAATAATTATTGATTAAGTTATTTTGGTATCAATAATTGTTATTTATTTTTAGTAAAATATTATTATTTTTAAATATTAGAAAATATTATTATTTTGAATTTATATTATTATTATAATTATTATATATAAAAAAAATGTAAATGATGATGATGATTTGAAAAGAAGGAAAAAGGGGACAGCATCCAATGAAAAAAAAAAAAAAGCAAAAAGAAAAAGGGAGACAGTAATAATGTTGTCCCCTCAACATCATCATTACTATCATTATTATTTTTATTTTATTATAATTATAAAAAATAAAATAAAAATTTTGTTTTAAAATGGGGGAGGGGGAGCTGTTGTAACAGCAGAGTGAGAGAGAAAATCAGAGGCAGTAGAAGCAAAAACGGGCAGCTGACTTTCGACCGCCGGACTGCCATCTTCTGGCCGTAGTTACTGTTCATGCTCCATACCATCATAAAGAGAAGATCAAGATCTTTCCAATGCCACCTTGCTCATTGCCATTCGACAACAAACGCCACCACACTCGCTGCCAGAACGTTCACCAACGAGCAGCTTTTGAGCCAATTTTTGTCAATTTTTTGACTTTCATTTTTGACAATTTCGGTACCATTGGACTCCTCATTTTCGCAACTTTCATTTGTTATATCATTTTTAGTTTTTAGACTAACTTCAAATTTTAGTAGGAATCTGGCGACACACAACAAACCGGAACAGTTGTTCCGGCGAACCTCCAATGAGCAACAAATTACTAGCAAATCTGAATCCTCACTTCAAAACAAGATTTTTGATACTATTTTTATCAAAATCTGATGTTAAATAGTTTTTCCGGTGAATCTCTAATAAGCGATGATTGATTTTCCAAATTTGTTTCTAATGATTTTTTTTTTTATCTTAGAATGTAATAGAATTATTTGATTAAGTAATAGAATAGATTGATATTGATTTTAAATTAAGATTATTAAGTTAATTAGTTTAGATCTGTAGTACAGAGATTGATAATAATTAAATAAGAAGTTTTACTGTAGGTTGTGAATCTGAGAATTGTTGCATCTCATTCGAACTGTAGTTATTGGTATTTATTTGGAGAAATTACTTGTAGAGGTAAGTTATGAAATATATCAATATATGGTAACCTACCATAAATGATTTATTGAAATTCCTATTGAATTAAATTGGCTTATATTACTTGTTGATTATTATTGTTATCATTATTATCGACCTTTGAAACCTTGTTGTTATTCATTGAATCATTACTTTATTTTGTTAACCTATTATAATTTCTAAATATTATTTATTGATTATCAAAAGACCACTTCGGTATACTTATTTGTTGATTATTAAAAGAACACTTGGGTCTAATTGTTTATTGATTATTAAAAGACCATTTGGGTCTAATTACTATTTTTGTTTCGACTGAATTATTGATCGAGCCATTGACCACATATATGACAGAATGTCTATACTAATGAGGGATATACTATTAGGCCGTATGCACTAGTGACCCAACTGATAGTGTCAAATATATCAGTGTCCTACCTAGAGAGGGCTATGTACGCTAGGCATATGCTCGGCCAAGCATACGTAATGGACAGGGAGACGTTACTGCCTTAATTGAATGTTATGTATTGATATTGATTGATTGATTAAGTGATTGATTCTTTTTCTTTGGTGCCATTTCTTCTAGGCACATATATATTATTGTTTCTAAACCCAATTTTGTTATATATGTTCATTGTTTAGCCTACAGGTATGGTTATATTTCATAATTTATTGAATTAAAGGCTCATCCCTCTTCATTGTGGATTTTTCAGGTACTAGAGTAGAGGAGACTAGATATAGAGAAGACTAAGCTCTTGTATTCCTTCCTTTACAAGAAGCTAATTATGTACTAATTTAAATTGCTTATTATGTTTTAGTATATATTACTCTAAGTACTCCGTAGTAGTTAAAGTAATTTGGAGGTATTTAATTTGTTAATTGAATTATAATGGAATATATGTATGTATTGAAATTGATTTAAGTTAATTCAGGGAGTGTATTGATATTATTAGGTTCTACGGGTGTATGGTAGTCTTAAACTTACCCTTGCCCTAGGACCGTCACATCTTCGAGATTTAGAGGTGTGACAATTGTTACTTAATAATTTTTTTTTTTTTTTGGAATCCATTATATATAATGCTAATAGATATGGCCGAATCGATACCAATATATTTTTATTGGGGAGGTGAAGTGATATGCCGTGACTATGGGGTTGATTATATAAATTGGCGATGCAATATGCTTTAAGTTCATCTTGCACAGAAAATTATAGAGATGCTTCACATTGTTCACTTAGCCATAAATATAGATTGTGAATAATATTTTATTGACTCAATAATATTTAGGATACCTGTAAGAGTGGTAAATGGAGTTGTCTACCAAATGGCAGAAATATTGCAAGACGATGATGTAGAACGAATGTTTCAATATATAGATATGTTTGAAGAGGATTTGGCATTTTTTGAGATCTATGTTGGTATTAGTGAGAAGACAGCAAATGATGATGTAAATGAGGATGATGTAGAAGGGAATGCAGATGGGGATGGTGAAGATAATAATGCGAGCACACATGATGATGCAGAGAGATCAGGGGCAATGGTTTCATATGTTTTTGAGGAGGACAAAGATGTCGAGGAAGACAACAGTGATGATGCACCAGAAGAGTATGATGAAAGCGATGTAAATATGCTCCATTAATCAGACGATTCTAACTCTGAACATTCTACTTTTGGAGTAAATGAGGGGGAGGCATGTACTATAAGTAATCATGCAGTAATGAATATACCATCACATTTTAAAAGCTACAACTCAAATGAGTTTGTAGATTTTGAAGCAATGTGAGTACAAATAGATGCAGATGAAAACATGATAAAATACGGTGATGGCTAATATAAAGGTATGCTTTTTACCAGTAAAGAAGAATGTAAGCTTGCAATCCAACAACATGCAATATAGAACAATTACAAGTTTTGTTTAAAAGAATCTCGGGAAAAGACATTTGTATGGATTTGCAAGAGAAAATCTAGTGGTTGTAATTGGCGAGTACGAGCAAGAAAGCTAAGGAATGACAATTGATGGAAGATAAACCAATATGATGCACCACATACGTGTCTAAACACAGGCAGCATATCATATTATAAACACTTATCTGCAAATGTTATTGCTAATTTGTGGCACCCCTTATGACAAAAATGCCCTTAATTAAGATTAAAGCTTTATAAGTTACAGTAAAAGATTGATTAGACTATGAACCAACTTATAAAAAGATATGGAAGGCAAAATAGATTGTAATTGAAAAAACATTTGGTGATTGGGATGAGTCATTTTCTCATCTTCAATGGTGGTTGTGAGCAGCACAAGCAACCAATCCTAGTACCCATTACAATCTTAATGATGAGAAGCATGCTATCAACAACCGCGTTGATCCAACCTGTCATGTATTTGAACGTATATTTTAGTGTTTCAAGCCATGTATTGATGGGATGAAAAATTACAGGCCTACTCTTATCATTGATGGCACTTTTTTATATGGAAAGTATAAAGTTGTCTTATTGTGTGCATCAGTTCTAGATGGTGACAATCATATTCTTCCCGTGGCATTTGCTATTATACAGAAAGAGAATAATGACAACTGGGATTAGTTCATGATGTGTATATGAATGCATGTTACTAGTAAACAAAAGTTATATGTTATTTCTAATTAGTACAAGGGCATAATAAATACAATGAAAAGCAATTTATGGAAAATGTGTCCCCATCGATATTGTATGCCTCACATGATCAGTAATTATAATACAACTTTCAAAAATGCATAATTGAAGAAATTGATACAAAATGCAGGTATATCATGTATCATCCAACATACTATAATTGTATGTATTACCGGAAGTTGACTTTTATTATTGTAATATTCATGTGAGATATTTTTTCTTGCTGTAGCATATAAAGTACAAAAGAGAAAGTTTACCAATATGCATAAGGAGATTACCCAGTTGCACAAACTGCCATTAGATTGGCTAAAGAAAATACCATTGAAACAATGTACACTTTCTCACGATGTCGAGTATAGATATGGCAGCATGACATCGAATATTGCTGATTCTGTAAACAGTTTTTTGAAAGATGTTAGAGCATTGCTTATCACCTTGATGGTGGACAAAATTTTTTAAAGCTTGTTAGTGCATTTGACCAATTTAGAAGAGAGTATGAGAAGGAAATACTTGAGGGGAACAAATACACCCATTTATGTCGAGATAAACTATCTATATAGACTAGACAAGTGAATGGTCATGAAGTGCAATATTTTAATAGAAAAACAAGTGAATGTCAAGTGACCACTAGTCGACAAAATCAGAGAGGAAAGATTAAGGGAGACAATATATAGGTTGTGGATTTGGTAAAAGGTGAATGCTCGTGTGGCAAATTCTAACAATATAAAATTCCTTGCTCACACGCCATTGGATGCTATATGAAGAATAGTATTGATTGTAAGCATTACATTTCCCCATTTTACAAATTAGAACGTTCATTGAAATGCTGGGAATCAAACTTCCATCCCTTTGGTAATCTAGATTATTGGCTAGAATGTAAAGAATTACCTTTGATACCTAATAAAGAATGGTTGTGCAGAAAAGGTAGACCAAAATCCAGAAGGATCAGAACTGAAATGGACTGCCGGGCAAAAGAGAAAACTAGTTATTCATGCAAATTGTGTGGTCAATCTGGCCATAATATTTAAACATATCTAGTTGCAAATAGTAGGAATAGGCGCTAATAAAATGTTATTTTCAGCTCATACCTTAATACAATTAAGATTTTATAACTAACTTACATTTGATAGTGTTAGTTAGGTGTGTTGATGTTATTATACCATTACTTTCATTATATTTATTACTTATTTATTGTGAGACAAGCAATTTAATGGTCTTTATAAAACCCTGTGATAGGTGACAATGACATTTTATACCCCTGGTGATATATTTCGTGCATGTGGTCGATATTGGTCACATGATGATGATTTTCTTTATCCTACTAATCCAAATCAATAATATAGTGTACAAGTTATGGCCACGATGTTGAATGAATGGTCATTTCACGCACGCCAATCATTAATACTTGAAGAAAAAGCGTTAGAATTAGGTATCCAAATACCTCGAGCTAAGGCAATCTATATGCCAAGAATTAATGCTGATGAAATTCATTATGCATTACTACATATAAGAGAAGAAAATAATCATATTAAGATAAATATAAATAGATTTTACTTTAATCATCATGCTAGAGAGTTTATTGATGACGAAAACATCAATGAAGCATGTGTTTTTAGCACATCAGCTACGGCAACTGATTGTTTATCTGATATTCATCTTACTGATGAAGAAAATGTTGTATGATATGTCATTTGACCATAAAATTGTAGTGATGTAATCTCTATTAACAATATATTGTAATCAAATGATAAATTAATGAATAATTATATTACCATTAATAATTAATGATATACTATAACTTAAAGTAATTGGTATTATGTTATACTATTTTTATAAACAATGTTATCTCATATGTATTTGCATTACACTTTTTGTTTTCAATTGAGCTTTGCTATCATTTTATCACTTATGTTGTATTATACAAATATAAACATTATGAAAGTATCTTATGCTTTCATTATATCTGTTTAGGTATGGTGGGTGGACATGCTGGAAATCATATACATCCTGAACCATACGACACTTCATTATTGGACATGTAGGATTTTCACAGATCAGGTGTAGTATTGGGCTGATCAGGGCACTACCCCACCACTGTGATGCAAGCGTAATGCATTAGTATTACGTGATTTTGCGCTTGATGATCGAGTAATTCCACAATTATGCTTGAGTGGATTTTATGGCATGCCTAGGATTGGCTATTTTATGTTGAATCACCATCTTATCACCGCACTAATAGAGAAATGGAGACTAGAGACACATACATTCCATTTTCCATATAGAGAGATGACCATCACACTTTAGGATGTTGGCATATTAACTGGGTTGCCTATAGATGGTCATGCAGTAACTGGATCCTCACACATAAATCGAAGGGATTTATTTTAAAGACTTTTGGGTATAGAACCAGATGGTAATACAATTAGAGGAAACAGATTGTCACTTATTTGGCTGAATGCTACATTTGCCACTATGTCTACTGATCCTACTAAGTTTGAGATAGATGCATATGTACGAGCATTTATACTCCGCCTTATAGGTGGTTTTTTGTTTACCTCGAAAGCTGATAGCCGAGTTCACTTGATGTGGCTATCTCTCTTAGAGGACTTTGACCTAGTCAGTCAATATAGTTGGGGAACTACATGTTTGGCCTACTTATACAGTGAGTTATGTTTAGCATCACATCGAGATGCAACTAAAATTGCAGGTCCATTATTTATATTGCAGGTATGAGCATGAGATAGACTTTCCATTATTTCGCCCCAACTACATGTACGAGTTCCACCTGGAGACTCCCCGCTTGGGCAATGGTAAGCAAGAATAAATATTTTCAAAAAACAATTTTATGAATTATATCTAATTAATCTTATTTTACAGATAAAGCAACTCGCGATAGGTTACTAAAGTTAGTACACACGTCGTACATGACATTCGGTACAAATTTGATATTATACATGACTAGCAGGTATGTTTAAATTAATCACTACAATATAAAAATATTAGTAAGATCACTAGAAAGATTTCAAATAAAAGAATATATCATTTTTATTATTTTTTAAATACACTACTTATTTGTATTATATTTTTACATCAATGATAAAAAAAAAATAAAACATTATTTATTAATTGTAATTTTACATTGTAGTAAAAGAGAATAACATAGAAAAAAAAAAGACTCTAAAATTAGCACCAACTTTCCTATGATTAAAACTAAGAAGTGGCCATTGTCATTCCATATTTTGAGTTCATTTACAAGGTCGACAAGGAATATGATGCATCCTGCAATAAGAAAAAAAAATTATAAAGTATAATACCAAAACAAATTCAATTAAACAATAATAAAATATAACATATGCAATAGAGCTTCTTAAAACTAAAAATAAAAATTAAAAACATACCAAAATTAATTAAATGACTTAAGAATAGTTTAACAAACAAACACTGAGAGCAAGGGAAAATTGGGGAGAGCGGGCCTGAGTTTGAGATTTATACGGTTTCATTTGTTTTTTTTTTTTTTTTTGCTATTAATAATAAGTAAAAATTATTCGGCAAAAAAAAAATAAGTAAAAAGTTGTTAAATAAATAAACTAGTTAATTTGTACTTTTAACTTAATAATACATCTAAAGGAAATAAAACAAGAATTAGTTATATTTTTACCACGTGTATTTTTTTTTTTAATCTCTTGAATATATATATTATTTTTTAATTTATGTAATATTTCATTAAATTTATTAATTTAAAATTTATAAGCCCAATGGAAATTTCCTAATAGTAAAAAATATTATATTTAAAATTAATAATATAATTTTAGTAATATATAAATTAATATAAAATTATAGTTTTAATTTTATTTATTTATTAAATTTAAAATTATTTATGCCATATGAAAAGCCTGTATTAGTCAAAAGTATATGATTACATATTTTAAATTATTATTATATTTTTATTAAATTTTTAAATTAATACTATTTTACTAAATTATATATGCATTTACTGAAAATTATTTTTGATTGTTGAAATGTGCAATATACGTCAATTTTTCATGCAAATGATTTGGCAGCCATATGATGGGGAGATATTGGAATCGCTACCTCAGTACTGCCTAAATGGACAAAATATATGGCAAGCAGTGCTCCTAATGATTTGTTTTCACATTGTACAGTGGCACCAGCCAGACAGAGTTCTTAGACAATTTGACAAAGATAATGTATACCGCTACAGCCACTTCAACCCAGAAGGCTTGAGGGCATTGACTTGCATTTTGGTACAGGTGACCGGCATGTGCACTATCATTAATGGATTATGATGTGGAATAATTGACATCAGCAAATTCGTGTAGATGTGCCATGCAACACATGGCCACAATACCATTCGCAGTATATGGAGTGATTTAGAAGGGTGACCAGGAGATATATATCTCACCAGGGTAGCTTGTTTAATGCAATGGTGAGTTAATGAAGAAATTAGGAGTAATTGATTATTCAGTACGTGTTTCACTTTGATAACTCTACTTTCTTAGTGATATTTTGCCTGTTTAAATTATAATTTTTGCTTAGTTCTTAAAAATTTAATAATATTATTACTTATTAGGAGAAATAAATAAGTCTAGCAATTTATAACTAAATTATAATATGTTTTTAGTATTTTATTTTATTTTGTAGATAAAAATAATGATGCAAGCAATGATTCAAGTTTTCAATCCATGTGAAGTTAACTTAATGATTGGTGGCCAACCTAACTATTTTTGTTGAATATTAGTGTAACAATTCAAAGGTTGGTAGCCAACCTAACCATTAATGTTGAATATTAATGTAAGAATTCAATGGTTGTGGTCAGCCTAACCATTAATGTTGAATTTTTGATGTAAGAATTTTAATGGAACTTGAATTCTTCCACCAACCATGCCTATATATTCCATGCTTGGCAAAGGAAAATAACATCAAGAAATCCATCAAAAAAAATAGTTAGAGAGAAAAAAAATAGATTAGTTTTCTTCTTTGTTTATATTATTTTTATCAAGAGAAGTTTTGGAACTTATGTTCATTAAAGATTGTATAAAAAAAAAAGAGTTCTTTCTAAATTTTAGTCTTAAATTTAATTATAAGTTATTATTATGTTTGTTGTTTTAATTTTTAATTTAATTGTTTCTTCCTTCTTAATTATGAGTAGCTAAATTCATTTTCTAGGATTTAGATGTAATATTTTGATTTGCATATGATTATTTATATTTAATTGATTGGGTTAATTCTTGAAATTAATCTTTTATCTTAAAACTTAATGCTTATAATTAACTGGCTATTAATTGCATGATTTAAGATATTGTGTAAAGTAGCAAGAGTGAAAACACAATATTAGTTCATTAGGATAATTGACCTAGGGAATGTATTGTTTAGAGATAAGAATACTCCTTTATGATTTTTAAAAGGATTTCTATAAAACTTAATGGGTTTGTATTAATTGCTTATGATAACGAGAGTAGACATAAAATTGATATGAGCACACATGTTGTATCTTGAGAAAGAATATCATATAATTTAGGAAAATCTAATCATTAATTCCAGCAATAATAATCTAATCTAAAGAAAAAATAATCATAGGTAATCAATTGATGAATTCTAAATCCTAAGCCTTTAATCTTATTTTAAATTAATCATCATCATTTAATTACTTGAATTTTAATTTAGCTTGAAATATAAATTCTCATAATTGATTTTCTAAATAATAGAGTAATTTTAATTTTGGTACTTGTCAAAACCTTCTTCATGGGATAGACACTCCACTCAAAAAACAATATATTACTTGTTAACGACCTGTGCACTTGCAGAAATCATGCAACACACTTATATATAATATTAGCATGTTATATATTTTGGTGTAAATGTTAATTTAATTCATTTTGCAGATGTAACTAATAATGTATTTATTGTAGAAAGATAGTGTGGAGAGAATTCGTATCACAAATGATGTCTGCATATTACATCAGATCAATCAAACTATGTTTGATGCATTAGCCAAGGAGGAGAGAATTATGATCGAACAACCTCTGGATCCAGAGTAAGTGTCGGAATGGCATCAGTTAGATGTCGGTCAAAATGAACCACAAGCTCAATAACATTCTAACAGGATTGTAAACCAAAGGCAATGAACAAGTACATCTGTTGATCCAATTATATTATGCCCAATTGAATCCCATAATGTGCCTACATGTCGCCACCAATCGAGTTAGCATGATGTCACAGCTGATGAAGATAGTTTTCCTCCTGCCACATCAACTAGATTCGAGTTTAGTAGTTCATTAGGGGCTTAACCACCCGAGGTCACACCTAAGATGTATGGACAGTCCCAAACCTCCTCTTCATTCGCACAGTTCAGTTCTCAAGTGAATGCTTTTGATCGATTTGCATCTACGTCATTTCAACCGAACCTATATGCTGCGTCATTTTCTGCATTCATACCTTGGTAGGGGCACAGTGGGATGGAATGCCCATACAGCAAACACAATATTCAGGCAGGTTTTTCACTCCAACAAATACATTTGCACCTGCTTTTGGCCATCCATTTGCTACATTAGCATATACTCATTCTCCTGTACCATATCAACTTTAAGATCAAGAGCATGATGCTACTGCTAATGAAGATCAAATTGAAGTGCAGCCAATGGCAGTTCAATCTAAACGTGCTCCTCCGCGTGATCGTAGGCCTCTGCCTTGTGGAACTAAAGGTGACCAGTGTCACATTCAAGTGGGACATGGACGACGTGCAGGGCATTATTTTTTTTTAATGACAATTATACACTTGGTATAATATTTATTTGTATGGCTATATATGCATATTTTATTTTATGTTTCTAAATTCTCATTGCATTATCTGTTGATGGTACAATATGTTATTTATTTGTCAAACGACATAATATCATTCCACAATACTAGCCATATATTTTTCAATATTTGCATATATATATGGTAAGTTAATATGATTACAATAAATTTAATATTATTAAGTTAATATATTATTACAACTAATTTAATATGACACATAACACTTAATAAAAAAATTGTATTATTCATATTAGACATCTAATTCCATTACTCTTCATCAGACATTTCATCATCTGAATAATATTTATAGTATCAAAGCACATTGCTAACTTTTATATCAGACAATGTTCTGCCGTTCACATTAGCTTGTTCTCTTGCAAGTTTCAACATGTAATATTTTGATCTGTGAAGAAGCATTCGTGCATTCTCCTTCCGTATTCAAATAATAACTGTTTCATATGTATATATATTTCTCCGTATCAAACTAAGTGATCTACGATGTACAATAGGAGCTCCCAGAACACGTAATACTTCCAACAATTTATTTGATTCTTCCACTCGAAAATGCCACTCATGACGCAAACCCGCCTAGCATTCTTTCCTATTTGAATACTTCTCGCTCTCATATTTATCGTTAAAACGTGACATTGTTACAATCGAATTTTATTTTGTGATTAAAGCACTTAACTATGAATTTAAAGTTTGGCGCTTGTATTAAAATTATATGCTTCACAAATATAAAATAAAAAATAATTATAGGCTTTTCTAATTAAATTATATACTTCACAAAAATAAAAAATATATATATTTAGAGTTTAGGATTTAGATATTTAAGGGTTTAGGGTTTCAGATTAGTTAAAGGTTTAATGTTTATGATTATTATTATTGTACAATTTATTATTCTTCTTCAAATATTTTTTTAAATTTCTATCAATTAAGTTATTTAAATATTTTTAAATAATTATTTAAATATTGAAAAATCGCATAAAATTTACAAAAACTTCATATAAATTAATATAAAAAATTAATAAAATACAAATTAATGCACAGTCTAGTTTTTTTCAATTTTAATTATGTAATAACAAGAAAATTAATAAGCAAACGTAATTTTTTACATTATTATTTGTAGATAATTTTATTTTAAACATTAGAAAAATTAAGGACACAAATAAATTCTAATATAAAGTAAACAAAATATTATTAACATAGTTATGCATTAATATGTTATTTACCTCTTTTCATGCAAAATTTCTTTAAAAATTCAAATATTTTTTAATATGACCTGCAAAAAAAATTAATATTTTTTGGTCATATTTATAATTATTTATAAAAAATAAAATGCTCAAATTTCTACCCATTAATATTAATATTTTATATTATTATTATAATTATTATTATACCTTACATATTATCTTATTAAATTACTTAAATATTTTTATGCCCATTGAAAAATAGCAATTCATTATACAAAATAAACTAATACAATTTATTAATTAATAAATTATGTCATAAAATAATAAAAAATAAAAACATATAAGTAAAAAGTTATAACAAATCAATTATTAACAAAATGTGCTATAACTAACTTATTATCAAATAATAATAATAATAATAATAACCATTGTTATTTTATTCTTATTATTATTATTTTCATATCCAATTAATTATATTCATAATTTTTATTATTTTAGATATTTTTACTTTAAACATTTTAGCACGATACTAAAAAATTACAAACAATTAATTATATAAAATAACAAATAACATTTTAACAAAATAATAACAAATATTATCACACAATTAACAAATGATAAAAAATATACATTATTATCTTATATTTTTTTTCAAATAAATATAAAAATAAATTTTATCTCTTTCAATTAAATTTTTTAATTGTTCTAAAAATATATATCATTCCTAAATTATTATTCATCCATATTTATAATTATTTGTAAAAATAAACTTTAAATATTAAATGAAAAATATATAAATTATTTATAATATTAAAAATAAGATTTACCTTTTCTCTTCCTCTTCTTCTTCTTCTTCTTCTTCTTCTTTTTCTACTTCTTTTTCAATAATATTATGAAAGTGGATCTAAAGAAAAAAAATAACAAAGTTTGAAAATAAAGAGGGTGGAGTGAAAAGACGGGCCAAGTTTGGTATTTTAAATACCGAACTGCAGATTCACCGGGCCCATTATAGCAGGTAAACACTGCTAATTCGGTATTTAAAATACCGAATTGCATATTCGCCTGGCCCACCACATCGAAAAAGTGGAAAACAATGCTAATTTGGTATTTAAAATACCGAATTATGGGCGAGTCATTTTTTCCCACATCCCACACAACTAATTCAACATCTAAAATGCCAACCGACCTTTGGTCAATCCCTTTTTTACCAAAAGTTGGCATGTTTTGGTAATTTTTTTTAAATCAACATGTTCTGGTATTTATTTCTATAAATAAGCATGCTGAGATCAATTACACTGCTTGGCTTGAAGAAAAACCATCAGAAACAAAGGAGTGGCAAGTTGTTAGAAAAGGGCACCGTTAAAAAGAAAGAATGAAAGTAAGATACGATTTAAAAGAAATAATAGTACCATAAAAATGTATAAAAAAAAAAGTGTTCACATAAATGAAAATTTCTCCAAAAAAAACCGTTCTACATGTAAATTCCTCTCTTTAAATTTACAGAGTAGTCATTTACTTGGCCTTTTAGCAGTAAATTGAACTCGACAAATTCTGGAATTTATTTTATTGAGCTGATTCTCTTGCGAAATAAGTGGAAATGAATATCAAAGGTTTTGAAATTAAATTTCAAGTTTATT
>CANTUT010001377.1:0-40000 GCA_947687605.1 Reutealis trisperma
AGTCATATGGTATAAATATTGACTCCTAATTATCTATAGATATTGAATTATGAATTTATTTGTGAGAATTTAGATAAATAGTGTAATACTCTGAATTTTCAATTATTTTATAAAATCCTATTTTTGTACGAAAATGTATTATTTTAGTGTTTTCCTTATTAAAGCAAGAATTGAAGTTATATTTTATTAAATTTTATATATTCATACTATTTGAATATGTATTATTAATGGTAACTTTATTGAAATATTATATATGTATATATAATTGAAGAATGTAATATACATATTATTATGAAAATATTATAATGGTTGTTTAGAGAATTTATATTTTGATATTTGAATATTAATATTATGTTCAATTAATTTAAATTATATTCTTAATTATATAAATTACCGAAAGTTTGGAATTTCGCTATAATTATTATTATATGAAAGGTTTATATTAATTGAATTCCATTATGTAAATTATGGTTGTTTATTATTATTATTATTATTATAATTATAAGAATGGTTATATATATATATATATATATATATATATATATATATATATATATATATATATATATATATATATATATATATATATATATATATATATATATATATATATATATATATATATATATATATATATATATATATATATATATATATATGCTGGTGTTAAATAAATAAAGAGGAAGGGAGAGAGTATCTGATTGCTAGCCAATCAGATGGCTGAGATTGAAGCAAATTCGGGAAGAAACAGAAACGGGAAAGAGAGCGAGAGAGAGAGAGAGAGAGAGAGAGAGAGAAAGAGCTATAGACCGGGGACCACCGTCTGGCCAAGGTGGGCTGCACTACCACCTCCAGTGGCTAGCCCACCGTCTGGCGATCTCAGAAGAAGCAACGACACCTCGATTGGGCGGCGTACGCGAGGAGAGAAGCCTCGCTGATGTTGAATCTTCAACAGCAGATTCTAGCAGACTTTGGCAGCCAAACGGAGCGAGACTGGCGCCGTTCGACTCCTCACCTTGAGAGCTTTTGATCGGTATCTATCTTGTCTCCTGAGGTTCGCAAGAAGCAGAGATCAGAGCTATGGAGGCTGAAGCTTCTGAGGCATTTTCTGGCAATATGCGGGCAACTGATGGCGAGTGGTGGCTATTTTTAAGCTCCTGGTGTCGAGGTGAACCTGCTGATGTGAAGATTGCTCCATTCCGCCACCGGCAGTGGTGGCGCATGGTCCGACCAGCGATGCTCCGACGAAGGCGCATGGTGGCAGTGCATGGGGTCAGTCCAACAGCTTCGTCTCATCATTTCGGTGTGACTTTCAACATTCATTCAATTGGGAATTGTGAGGGTAAACCCGAATCTCTTGCTTTTATATTTTGAGTTATGTTTGTTAAAGTTAACTAGTATTTGATGAATTAATAAGTTAGATTTGCCTGTTGAGTTGATTATGTTGTTGAGCATGAGTTGGAAGGACTCAAGAGGGGTTGCTGATATTGTGTGGTTCTGCCGAAATCTTGATAAAAGTCTCAATGATCTTTAAGTTATGTCTGGATATGTGAGTTGTTCGTATTATGATAATATCCTTTATTGTCTAGTGTCGTTATTTCTGGCGTCTTCCTGGTTCCAAGGGTTGCACTTTCGAGGGAAGTTAGTCAGATGCGTCATCAATTAGGTGAGTGATACTCTCTAATATGTTATATGCATTTGCATTTATTGTATGTATATATATATATATATATATATATATATATATATATATATATATATATATATATATATATGTGTATATTATTCACTATTATTGCATAGATGCATGCAACATTTGATTGTGATTGATAAATCAACATTCTATGCTATATAATGATTGTGGTTGACGAATAAGGATCAGGAGGATACAATACTACCTAGGATCATGGGTATGATTATGAGTATGGTTATGATTGTGATTATGATGGATTGAGAAGATGAGCTATGACTGGTGGATGCTGGCCGGGCCTGCTCATCACCAGAGCCGCTATTAGTCGGGTTAGGGCTACGTGGTACAGACCAATGACGGCCAGACCCATTAGATATAAGAGATAGATTATTGGATTCAAGGAGTCAGGATAGGGGGATCGGCTCCCCATATTGAGTATTAGTGTGGTACTGTAGACTATATCCCATCCTTGATTGATGGTGTGATTTGTCTATCTCTGTAACATAGTGCATAGCACGAACATTAAAAACATGTATGTAGGACACTAGTTTAATATATTAGTTAGTATCATTTACTGAGTTGGATGCTCATTCCTATTCAAATTATACTTTTTAGGTTAAGGAATGAGCTTATGAAGGGATTGTGGTTGAGTAAAACCGCCAAGTGCCCTTCGGCTGTATTTTACATATAAGTACTAAGTTATGTAAATAATATATATAATTGCATCATAATTTTAGAACTCTGCAATGTTGCCTCTACTACTTGTATTTTATGTAATTATTAGTTACTATACATATTTCGAGTTGAGACATTATTTGTTAAGCAGAAATCCAATACTATGTTGAAAATGATATTAATGAGATAATTGAGTTATTAGCCTAGTGTGGCTTTGATTTAAATTGATGTGGCTTTGGATCTGCTTAACACATGTGCCCATATCCCTTTACAGTTTTGGTTTCTGTTGTTGAGTTTTCTATCGGGCTTACTACGGGCACTGGTAGCCACGTGCATTTCTCGTGTCCTAATGTCGGTCACGTGCCCTTGGGTTCGGGGCGTGACAAATAGTTTATTAGAATTAATTAGTTAAATTGGATAATTGAATTGGGATAATTATTATTTATATGATTATTGAGTACTATTGATGATTAATTGAAAGATTAAATTGAGATGTTGAGATTAGTATTGATTGAATTGAATTAGTTGAATAATAGTTTGATAATGAGGAATGAAATTGGCAAATTGGATTAGTATATTGAAGGTCCAGGTTGGACCATTTGATTGTGATATTATAGTTATTATAGATAAATTGGGAGTTAATCATAGCTTAGAGGAGATGCTGCCAAATTTTCAGTAGATAATTTAAAGTTTAAAGATAGATAATAAAGAAATAGTATAATAGTGTTTAATCAATGATATTGTGTTCTTAGGAGAATTTCAAAGGGGAATTCGGAGGATAACAATGAGAAGTAGATGTTTAGCTGGATAGTGATCGATAGTCTAGATGAGTGAAGAGTACATAATGTTATGTTTAAGTTTAAAATCTTTAAAACTAATAAAGTATTGTTATTGTTAAATTAAGAAGCATGTTTGTGGTAATATGAAATTCCATTATTTATTGATAAGTAATAGATTGTTAAAATATTAATATTTATTATAATAAATTTTCTATTGATTTCTAAAAATTATAAATTTAATTGATATTCCAATAAATATGATACTAAAAGCCCTGTCATAAATTGTTAAATATTTCTAAAGTATTAACTAAGGAAATTTCGATGCTTCATGAAATAATTGAAAAGTTACCAAAATGGTCAAAGCTATGTATAAGCACCCTGCTTATATATATGGATTTATATCTAAATTATAACTATTTAAAGTTCTTATGGTTAAATAAGTAAGTTGAGATATGGGAAATTATATATAAAATTAAAGTAATAGTTAATATCCTTTCTAAAGAGGAATTACATGTATAATTATTAGTAATATAATTATTGTTAAAGTGTGAGCCCCAAACTACCGAAAGGATCTATATATGTTTTAAGTGTTACTTAGAGTAACTCTTTTCAATCGGTAGTCTTTCAGAAAATATATGTAAATCTTGAATCCAAGTAACCCATTTGAACCTTGGAAATTATTGAAATTCCAAATTTCCTTTTTATCAAGAGTTAGCATGAACACAAAGATTCTCATATGATATGAGTAAGACATCAGACTATATACACACAGTAATCAAGTTATATACAGTGATAAAGGGGTATGTTCTAAAAAGAACCTTTTCTTGAGTATGCCAAAGCACCTCTACCCCAAATTGAAAGGAGCTTTATGCTTCAGGTATGTTATAAATAGCCTCTACCACAATTATATAGGAGCATGCTCATATTAAGAGCCTCTACTTCGGATATACTCAAAAGAGCCCGTACCTCAATTTAGTGAATGATCTTTGTTGACTTTAATTGTATTGTAACCGAAACATATTAAAATTCTTGTTCATTGATACCCAACTAAGCTGATTATAAGATCTAAGAATGTTTTTACCTTATTTGGCATATGTTCTAAAAGTAAAATGACAAACTAATACTACAGCAATAAAAGATCCATTCCAATGGAAATAATTATAAGTTTGAATATTATCTTCCTTGAATTAAAAAGTATATATATATATATGTGTGTGTATAAAAAGTTTGCCTTTAATTTGTTAATGTCATTAAGAATATATATATATATATATATATATATATATATATATATATATATATATATATATATATATATATATATATATATATATATATATATATATATATATATATATATATAATGACATGTCTATTTGATGAAGATGTTTAAATTATAAAAATTAAGATTTCCATAAAGTTTATATATGTTTCTTATATGAGCATCAATAGTTGATTTTTATGTAATTATATTCTAAATACCTAAATAATATGTGTCATCTTCACAATAAAAATTATTTGGCTACAGTTTATCGTTGATATATATGTCATTGATATTAAAGTTAATTGTTTATAGATTTCTTAAATTTCAGAAATTTCTTTTATATGCATGTATATGAATTTTATTTGAATATTCAAAAATCGCATAATTATATAGTTTTTATAAAATTGTATTTTGAAGATTGCAAGGATTACAAGATTTAAATATAATTACATTTATATTTTCCCTTGAGATACTAAAAATATTAGAAAAGTTATATTATTGATTTTATAGCTTATTAAATATAAAATGTTTTCAAAAATATGTATATTAATATGATGAGACAATTATTTATATATATATGTAGTTGTCTAAAAATTTAATGTTCTTATCATATATGAATTTTAAATTTTAAAGATTTATATAGTGAATTATTATTTTAAAATTTCTTATAATGAATTACAAAATTTTTGAAGAATTATACATATGTAATAAATAGATTTCAATGTCTATATTTATATGTTTAAACTAAATATTTGTTGTATAAAATTGTCTAATTTTTAAGAATATAAAGTTCCAAAATACATTTTATATGATTTATCGAAATAACCAAAGCTCTATGATTGAAAAGATTTTGTACATGTACAGTTAGTTGAAAATGGAGATTTATTTTGTATAATTTTTCTCAAATATAGTAAAAGAATTAATATAAGGATTTAAAGTTCATGAACTATAAATAAATGAGCAGTGAATTATATTTTAATTTTCAAAAATTGATTGTATTTCTTGCTCACTGAGCTTTCCCCAAGCTCACCCCCTCCATTCACTAGTTATTGCTTATGAAGATTGAGTGTTCTCAAAAGTCTAATGGATAATGGCAAGTTGACTCCTCAAGCAATCATTTCTTCCTTGAGAATTACTAAGTCAAAGTAATAGTTAGAAATTTGATAATTAATTATATTTAAATAAATGTTTAAAAATTTTTAGATGCTCCATGTGTGTAAGATGGCATTATTATATTTGGTGTGATCAAAAGTATTTGATAAATATTATGTTAATGTGTAAATTGAATGGTAAATTGAGACTGACCATTATGTCACGCCCCGAACCCGAGGGCACGTGACCAGCACTAGGACAAGGAAAATGCACATGGCTACCAGTACCCGTAGTAAGCCTAACAGAAATACACAACAGAAAGCCCAAAATTGAAAAGGGCTATGGGCCTAATTAAGTTAAGCAGATCTAAGTAAATATCAATACAAAACAAATCACATTGGTCCAATAACTCGCTTAACTCATAGATGTAATAAATTACATAAGGATTCTGCTTAACAACAGATTACAACTTTTTAAGTACATAACTGAATATTAACAATGTACAAGTACAAAGTGTAACATTGCGGAGTTCTAGAGCCATATTTACAATTATAAATATATTACATATATTTCTAAATACTCAATAATACGAACTACTGCCGAAGGGAAATTGGCAGTTTACTCATTTTACAATTCCTTCACATGCTCATTTCTTGACCTGAAAATAATAAAATGAACAGGAATGAGCATCCAACTCAGTGAATAATACCAGCTAATATATTAAATTGGTATCCTACAGATGATTTCTAATGCACATGCTATGCACTATGTCATAGAGACAGACAATTCATATCATCAAGCAAGGATGAGATACGGTCCACATTACCACTCTAATCTCAATATGGGGAGTCCATCTCCCTATCCTAGCTCTCTAAATCTAATAATCTGTCTCTTATGTCTAATGGGTCCGACTGTCACTAGTCTGTACCACACAGCCCTGACCCAACTGATAGTGGCCTTGGCAATGAGCAGGCCCGGCCAGCATCCACCAGTCATAGCTCATCCTCTCAAACTCATCATAATCTCATCATAATCATATAATATCCAAAGTCCTAGGTGATACTGCATCCTCTCGACCTCCATCCGTCAATCACAATCACAATATAGCACAGAATACAAAATATTGATTCATCATTCACAATCAAATGTTACATGCTTATATGCCATAGTAGTGCATAATATACATATATATATACACACATAAATGCATATGTATATGAAAACAGGATAATACATTAAGGAGTATCACTCACCTAGTTGATGACACGTTCGACTAACTTCTCTTGGAAGTGCGACCTTTGACTATAGAAGCCAGAGACATTGACCCTGAATAACAAAAGATATCATTAAAACAAGATCGACTCACTTATCAAGACACATGTGACAGACTATTGAGATTCTTGCTGAAATTACAGCAACATCTCACTTAACTAGAATATTACCCAAAATCAACAAAAACATAACACTTCTAAAATAACCTCAACAGTCCGCATAACCTAATACACTCTAAAGACCCCTCCTGGTCCTCCCGACTCATAATCATCATCACAACTCAATAAGCAATTCCAATTTATCAATTCATTAAATACTAACTAAAATCTAATAAATATAACACAATAATAATTGAAATTCAAGGGGTCCGGGTTTACCCTGGCAAAATTTGATCGTACAAACATCGAGGATCACATCAAAATGATGAGATGGAGCTGCTGAGTTAAGGTTGCCGGAGCTGCTGAGTTAAGGTTGCCGGAGCATCACCGGAACCCCACCGGTGCCACCATCGTCCGGCCATATGCCACTATGGACGGTGGTCTTAGATGTCAAAAATTATACCAAACCACTAGTCACGACATCAGGAGCACAAACATACCCTTCACTCTCCCTCACTTGCCGTCGATCGTTGGAAATCGAGCTTTAAAGTTTCGACATCATATTCTCTGATCTCCTTCTCTGGTTAATGAAAGTTGGCAAACTTAGTATCAAATTGAAGCTGGTGAAGAGAGGATTCCAACACATCTTGAATCGCTTAAATCGGAGCTCAGATGTGAGAGATATGGCCGTTTGAATTTTCTGTCGTCGGAGTTTGTCAAAATTCGCAACAGTCAAATTTGGGACATGCATCCGGCATTGTTCGGTGTTTGATCAAAGTGATTTTGGTCTTGTTGGCTTCATCTGGATGTTAGCTTTCCAACTCAATTGGCAATGCATCAATTGAAGGTCTGGTGATGAAGTTATAGCCTGAAAACCACCAGCTGCTCCCTTTCCTCTCTCTCTCCCTCTTCCTCCTTCCTCCTCCTCTGCCACCTATAGCGTAACCAGTAGATTTTAAATCTGCTGGTCAACAGCCAACTCAAGGCTGCCACGTGGCGGCCTTAGGTTGGTTCTCCTTTTTTTTTTTTTTTTTCTTTTCCCTTCCGTTCTTCTCTTTTCTTCCTACCAACATATACTACTATATATATATATATATATATATATATATATATATATATATATATATATATATATATATATATATATATATATATATATATATATATATATATATATATATATATATATATATATATATATATCACTAATAATAATAATAATAATAACAATAACAATAATTATAATAAAATCCCAAACTTCCGGTAATATATATATAATTAGCAATATAAGTTAGATTAATCAAACATAATATTTATATTCAAATATCAAAATATAATTTCTTCAATAACCATAATAATATACATATATAATATTGTAATATAATTACTATTACTAATACAAATTCAAATGATATAAATATATATATTTTAATAAAATATAACTTTAATATTTGCTTAAATAAATAAAATGACAAAATAGTATCATTCTGTACAAAATAGGATTTTAGAAAAATAATTGAAAATTCAGGGTATTTCAATTCTTTCCCCTTAAGAAAATTCATCCTCGAATTTTCAAACACAACACCTTACAATTAAATTTCTCCGCCACGCTTCCACTACGCACTTTGATACACGATCTAAACCATAGGTAAGGTAAGATAACATATAAAATTCAACAAGAAACAAAATCATACAAACAACCTTCCAACAAAATCATCTTAACACAAATATCTAGTCTATTGAACCTTAAAGTAAATTCTAATCAATCTTGATTCCCCACTCTTGGTTAATCATAGATAAAACTAGTATAACCCTTGATTTCACATTTAATCAATCATGATCTTAAACATATCTTATCTTTAAGTCCTTAACATTACTAAAGCTAATATTAATGTCTAACTTATCACTTCCATTTATTACTTACTATATTAACCATATAAAAATCCAACAGATAATTCTAAATTCATAACACTATTGATCTTCTATAATTCATTTTCAGACTAATAAATATTACTTCATCTCTCACAACCTCAATAAATATTATCATGTTTACAATCTGAGTAAACTATAATTTCTATTATACGTAATCATGACAATAACTCCAATAGTAATTTCCTCAATCATTTCATCAAGTAAAACATATCATACACCATAAGTAGTATACCAACCAGTAATTCACAATTTATTTTAGACTTATTCTCTTTCTATAACAGACATCAATATCTCAACTTAAGGAGCTATTGCCTCACAATCAAGTATATTTAATCCATAACATTATCTTATTTCTAAATTTCTGTTAACATTTTATTATATTTCATATTTCTAATCCTTTCATTTATCCACATAAAATAATGAATTCACTACTATTATTGATACTCAAAAAAATCTCTACACAGGTTTTATATCTTTCTTAATCTATACCACTCTATTTTGATCCCAACTTAAACATATACTTTTCTTAAGTATTCCCGAATGATAACTTCCATCTATTACATAATAAAATTCTTTCCTTACTAAAATTCAATACCTGATCTTTAATCATTCCCCCAACATAGCATAAAATCTAATACTTCAAAATATTATCTCATCCCAAGGAATTAAATCCATTTCAGGTATATTTAAAATTGTTTAAATTTTTAAAACCATTCAGAATCCTTTGTAAAAATCAAAATATTTTCATTATTATTTTAGAATTCAATGTATTGTGTCTAGGGATGCTACACACCATGCAATCTTAATGCAATGCTTAATGAGAGACATGATGTATGAACAATGACTTATGATTTTATAATGCTTGACTCGACACATGTAGACCAACATGCTAGACACAAGTACCGAGCCCCAAATAACAAAATCTGAAAGCTATCTTTAAAATTATATCGTAAAATCAATTATCATGCTTAAATTCATTTAAAACATTTCAGTTCCAAATCATTTAAAATTTTGAACAAAATCATTGATACCCTTTATGGATTAAGTTCTCGGGGATTCTTAAATTCACAATTCATAACCCCTATCATCTTAATACTTTATAAAAGCTCGAATTATATAGATATACAACTATTGATTATCATAATTCAAATATCCTCGGTTCAACTTCTTATATTTCCTAAATTCTAACTAACCATATTACAATTTATATCTGTTTCATTAAAATATCCAAACTTAATAAACCTCACAATCATACTCCCTACAATTATCATCAAAATTACTTCCATTATAATTATCAAATTAATTTCACTTAAATCTATGAACTTCTAAATCATCACAGTCACCAAGAATTATTCAAAATACACCCATACTTAATTATTCTTATATACTATATTAAACATAAATTTATACAGAAAAAGGGGTACATCACGTAGGTTCACACAACCTACTGAGGCAGTGTCTCTAGTCCCGTTACCTGCCTCCACACATCACAACCAAAATAAAAAAGAAAATTATCCCTTCATAACAAGGAAAAGAAAGAAAATATACCTACACAGATTCAGGACCCTGCAAACCTAGCAGGTCTCATACCATAACTACTACTAACTTCTACAATAAATTTCCTAACCTATCACTTCTTGATAAGCTCATGCGAGGGAGACAAATTCATAACATCATCATCATCATCATCATACTGGCTGAAGAAGGCTGTCTCATCAAATTCAGTAGAGTCTGAAGAAGGCTCCATAAGGTGAGTCCAAATATGGTTAGTGGGGTCAAACTTATCACCATTAGGCACTATGGGCTGAGGACCATCTCTCTGGTACAACTCTTTAAGACAATTTTGATCCCAATCATCGAGAGCATTATTAATCTCACAGTAATACTCAGGAGAAAAATTCCACCATGGAGCATCAAGTTCACTAGGGGGCTATATCTCACATAAAGGAACATTGTTTTTCTCGCACATAAAGTGCTGAAGGCAGTAATCTTATTTGAATAATCAAAGACATCCCTATAGAATGAAAAATAACATGATTTATAAATAAGAACTTGAGGATTCACGACCAGACGAGTGCCTGACAGATTGCTCACAACAGTATAAGGACGATAAAAACAAGCACAGTTCGAATGGTAGGACTATATGTCCAAAAAGACTTACCCAAACTCATAATATGAAACCTCATCCACTGATCCAAAGGGTTAAACCAATGCAGGAAGGTAACTAAATGCGGGTTAACTGCATTATTATCGTCCAAACACTGGATATACCGCAGAAAATGAAAGGGCTGAATTTCTATAGCAATATGATAAAGATGGAGGAAATACCACAAAAAGCAAAGGAATTCTTTAGGCCATATCCAAAATGAATCTACTGTCATATCCATGAAAGCATATGGCCTCAGAAAAGGATACTCAGGGTGGATAGTTAGTTCTTTCACAAACTGAGAGCCATACTTTCGAATAAGACATGTTTGATACTTAAAGATCTGTTCAGAGGCTAAGTTCTTGAGGGCTCTTTCGGAGATATTACTCTGAATATCTAGGGGAAGGCCTTGGTAAAGAAAAGGATCAGGTTCAAAAGGAGAGGAAGATGAAGAAGATGCCATAAATTAAGCTGATAATTAAAAAGGATAACTATTAGGTCAAGAGAAAATTTTCAAATGAGGAAGAAAGTTAGAACTAGATGGTGAATTGCCTAATACCTGTATCTCCAATAAATAATAAACTCAGTTCCCTTACCGAAAAAACTATAGTAAACTTTCTCAAAAATTGGTTTAGCTAATAACAGAGTCTTGTCTAGATATAACTGATGAGACTAGTCAAATAACTACAATCCTCAACTCTATCTAAGGTGACAATTATTCATTTGCATGTGACCAAAAATAATCAAATCTCTTCATAGGATAAACAGAAATAAAGCAAGCTACAGCTTATCTTATCTTTTAGGTAATAGAGTACTCCCCGTACTAAAGAATACTAACAAAGGAAATCTCCAGACCTGATACTCTAATAATCAAGAAAAACAAAGATGTCAATGACATGACCATTCTCTTATATTTCCTAACTAATAATTAACAACCATATTAACTCTTAACAAATAAGCATTAAGCTCACTAATAATGAAAATCTCATCATTACACCACGTTAATGCTGAATTAGAAGAAAGAGAAACTCAAAAAGACGATTAGAAATCCTACACTCTGCATGTTACAGAAACAAGGACCCACAATACTGAATATACTAGAGGTCACAAGATCTCTACTCTGATACCATTCTATCACACTCCAAACTCGAGGGCATGTGACCGGCACTAGGACACAGGAAATGCACATGGCTACCAGTGCTCGTAGTAAGCCTAACAGAAATACACAACATAAACCCCAAAACTGAAAAGAGCTATGGGCCTAATTAAGTTAAGCAGATCCAAGTAAATATAAATACAAAACAAATCACATTGGTCCAATAACTCATTTATCTCATAGATGTAATAAATTACATAAGGATTCTGCTTAACAACATATTACAACTTTTTAAGTACATAACTGAATATTAACAATATACAAGTACAAAGTGTAACATTGTGGAGTTCTAGAGCCATATTTACAATTATACATATATTACATACATTTCTGAATACTCAATAATACAAACTATTGTCGAAGAAAAATTGGCAGTTTACTCGTTTTACAATTCCTTCACAGGCTCATTCCTTGACCTGAAAATAATAAAATGAACAGGAATGAGCATTCGACTCAGTGAATGATACCAGCTAATATATTAAACTGGTATCCTATAGATAGATTTCTAATGCACATGCTATGCACTATGTCATAGAGACAGACAATTCATATCATCAAGCAAGGATGAGATACAATCCATAGTACCACTCTAATCTCAATATGGGGAGCTGATCCCCCTATCCTGGCTCTCTGAATCCAATAATTTGTCTCTTATGTCCAATGGATCTGGCCGTCACTGGTCTGTACTATGCAACCCTGACCCGACTGATAGCGACCTTGGCGATGAGCAGGCCCGGCCAGCATCCACTAGTCATAGCTCATCTTCTCAAACTCATCATAATCATATCATATCCAAAGTCTTAGGTGGTACTACATCCTCCCGACATCCATCCGTCAATCACAATCACAATACAGCACAGAATACAGAATATTGATTCATTATTCACAATCAAATATTACATGCTTATATGCCATAGTAGTACATAATATACATATATATATACACACAAAAATGCAGATGTATATGAAAATAAGATAACACATTAGGGAGTATCACTCACCTAGTTAATGACACGTTCGACTAACTTCTCTCAGAAGTGCGACCTTTGACGACAGAAGCCGGAGATATTGACTCTGAATAACAAAATATATCATTAGAACAAGAACAACTCACTTATCAAGACACAGGTGACAGACTATTGAGATTCTTGCTGAAATTATAGCAACATCTCACTTAACTAGAATATTACCCAAAATCAACAAAAATATAACACTTCTAAAATAACCTCAACAGTCCGCACAACCTAATACACTCCAGAGACCCCTCCTGGTCTTCCCTACTCACAATCATCATCACAACTCAATAAGCAATTCCAATTTATCAATTCATTAAATACTAACTAAAATCTAATAAATATAACACAATAATAATTGAAATTCAAGGGGTCTGGGTTTACCCTTGCAAAATTCGATCGTACAAACATTGAGGATCGCATCGAAATGATGAGATGGAGCTGCTGAGTTGAGGTTGCCGGAGCGTTGTCGGAACCCCATCGGCACCACCATCATCCGGCCACGCGCCACCATGGACGATGGTCTTAGATGTTAAAAATTATACCAAACTACTCATCACGACATCAGGAGTACAAACATACCCTTCACTCTCCCTTACTTACCGTCAATCGCCGAAAATCGAGCTTTAAAGTTTAGCATCACATCCTCTGATCTCCTTCTTTGGTCAGCAAAAATTGGCAAACTTGGTATCAAATTGAAGCTGGTGAAGAGAGGATTCCAACGCATCTTGAATCGCTTGAATCAGATCTTAGATGAGAGAGATATGACCGTTCGAATTTTCAGTCATTGGAGTTCATCGAAATTCGCAATAGTCAACTTTGGGATGCACTTTTGGCATCGTTTGGTGTTTGATCAGAGTGATTTTGGTCCCATTGGCTTCGTATGGATGTTAGCTTTCCAACTCAACTAGCAGTGCATCAATCGGAGGTTTGATGATGAAGTTATAGCCTGAAAACCACTAGCTGCTCCCTTTCCTCTCTCTCTCCCTCTCCCTCCTTCCTCCTCCTCTGCCACCTATAACGTAACCAACAGATTTTAAATCTGCTGGTCAACAGCCAGCCTAAGGCTGCCACATGGTGGCCTTGGGTTGGTTCTCTCTTTTTTTTTTTTTTTTTTTTTCTTTTCCCTTCTGTTCTTCTCTTTTCTTCCTACCAACATATATATATATATATATATATATATATATATATATATATATATATATATATATATATATATATATATATATATATATATATATATATATATATAATAATAATACTAATAATAATAATAATAACAATAACAATAATTATAATAAAATCCCAAACTTCCGGTAATATACATATAATTAGTAATATAAGTTAGATTAATCAAACATAATATTTATATTCAAATATCAAAATATAATTTCTTCAATAACCAAAATAATATTTCATAATAATATACATATATAATATTGTAATATAATTACTATTACTAATACAAATTCAAATGTTATAAATATATATATTTTAATAAAATATAACTTTAATATTTGCTTAAATAAATAAAATAACAAAATAGTATCATTCCGTACAAAATAAGATTTTAGAAAAATAATTGAAATTTCAGGGTATTTCAATAAATATGAGAATCAATGATGAATCTAGTATGAAAAGTGTAATTGGTGTGCAAGTTGTAATCTTGGACAATATATTTGTTACTAATATTATATTAAGTTTCATTATATGTATGGGTTCTACGAGTTGTCGTTACTTTTATGGTTACTTATACCCTAAGACAGTCACATTTCGAAAATGGAGTATGACAAATGTGGAACCAAGCATTTGTTAGACAGTTCTCTAGAGCCTATCAAAGCAGGAATCAAAGCAGGAGTGCAAGCAATATAAGTCTCTCTCACTTACTCCAATAATCAAATATAAACAAACAACTAATCTCAAACTCACTTCCAAAAGGAAAATCAAATATTTTTTCAAACTCTCTAGCTTTCAATACTTAACATTTTTACATACTTCTGATATTTATAACTCTTTGTAATCAAGCTCTCTCTAGCATTTATCTAGTAAAACTTTTATAACAGAGTTCGAAATTCAAGATTTATTTAGGACTCTTTAATTATATGCAATCATTTGATTAGAAGTTAAAGCACCTTTAATTCAATTTAAATACCTTATGCTCGTGGCACACCTGCAAATTCCATTCTCCAAAAGAATAAAAAGTTTAGGCAGTGAAAATTCACAATTTTCACACCAACAAATGTAATGATTTTCCTTCCAGTGAAATGTGAAATTTTGTTAGAAAAATGGTAAGAACAAACGTGGTTATTATTATCATCATCATCAAATATTGTTTTGGTCTTTAAGGATGGAAATCTAGTGGCCAACGATAATAGTCAATGAAAGTATTTGTGGTTTCTACTTTCTTCCAATGCAATACGTGCCTAGGCATAATAGGCCTCTTGAATTGATAAAAAAGAAAAAAGGTATTGTATTACATATTGACTTTTTATGTTTTTATTTTTTATTTTCGAAAGATTACATATTGACCGGGATAGTAAAATAAACTACTGTTAACATCATAAGTAGGATATTATTTACTAATTAACTTTAATAATTTGCTGACCAAACTTGACCAGAGGTTTCAATTCTTCTTATTGTCTTTCTTTTTCAGAAAAACAATCAAAGCAATATATAATATTTATAAAATTATTATGTTAATTAAGGTAATGCTTTTTCTAGTGTCTCTCACGTAGAAAAATGATAATTAAAAAAAGAGTTTGAAGTATATGATAGATTTCAATTAAGTTTTAATTTTTTGTTTTGATCCAACTAAGTTTTGATGTTAAAATATTATAATATTAAATTTTTAATACTTTTATTTAATTTTAAATAATTTGCACAATGATCTCTAATTCGAAATATAATTAGCATAAAATATTTAAATATTATACGATATTTTTTTAATAATTTATATAACAATAGTTTTTTCTATAGTGTATATAAAAATTTTTCAAAGAGAAGTTTTGAATATAAAAATAAACATGTTATATCTTATTACAATATTAAAACTAAAATTTATTTTTTTCTTATTTTCTAAGAAAATGAAAAATTATAAAAAAATCATCTATAATTTTTTGAAATAGAAGAGATAATTTTCATTCATAAAAATAAATAAATTAAATAGTTAACAATAAATAAAATATAAAATTTTACAAATCATAAATTACATTCTTGATTTAAATTAAAGAATGATAATTTTCACAAGTAGAAAAACAATCATGTTGAAAGAGCAATTAACTCTGCATAGCAGCGATAATCATATTTCTCTTAGTGACTATTTTATGTTACAATTTGACTTCTATATCTTAAATGAATTCTGTTGCATAACTATAATATTTGATTCATAATTTTTATTGAAATTTTCAATATTAATCTCATTCGCTATAATAATAATTTCAAAATTGAAAAACAAATACTTCCATTGAAAAAAAAAAAAGACCACTTTCATTAGAGAGAAAAAAATAACACTAATAATATTACAAATATAAAAAATAACACTAATAATATTACAAATATTCAAAACACATATTTGTATTTATTAAAACAAATTAAAACTAAGAAAAAGTGAAACTATGAGGCTGCTACTACTAACTAAGCGAAGAACAAAAATAAAATTTTAAAAGAGAAAAGAGAATAGGGGGCTTGGATTTGTTTTGTGCAAATTTAAGTTAATAACTCTTAACATTCCATCTATAATTTGTTTTAAAATTTTCCATTATTTTATATTTATTATTCCTCTATTTTAAAAATATTTATCATTTTAAAGATTTTTTTTAAATATTTGTTGTTTTAAAATTTTAAGAATATATTTATTTTTTTTCAATTTTACATTTTTTCATTCTACAATTAAATATTTATATTAATTACTTTTATTTTTCTACATTAAAATTAAAAGAATTTAATATTTTACCTTAAAATTATAATAATTTAATACTTCTCTCGTTCTAAAAAGATTATTTATTTTTTCTCACACAATTTTAATAAAATATCATTTAATTATTTGCTAACTCACAAAGTTTATTATATTTTTCACTTATATCTTTATTTATACAAATTTATTATTATAATTTTTTATTAATATTGAGATTATATGATTTTTATACTTTTTAATTAATAAAAATAAAATAGATAAATATGTATATCTATTTTTAGAGTGATATATTTTAAGATATTCTAAAAAATACTGGATATTACGGGAGTTTCTTATATTAGAAATTAGTCTTTGTATTTTGGGTCTTGCCTAACGGATGCATATATTCTGAAAAAGGAGAGAACATCTAATTTGAAAAATTATAAGGGTTTCTTTTTTTAATAAAAAAGGTTCTTGAAATGCTAAACAGTCTAAGCCACCTGTAGTCCACAAAAACAACCCTAGGAGTAAGCAGTCTTCAGTTATAGACAATCCATCCCTATCTCTATAATCCTCATTGCAAAGTCTACAACTTGTCGTCGGAGCTGCCGCCACCGCCGTTCATATTGATCGGAAATCTGACGTCATGTCCTCCTCCCTCTTCTCCCGTAACCACAGCCGTAAAGTCCTCCTCTGCTTCGAGCAAACTATCACCACCGCTATTATCTCAGCAATTTCCACCATTATCATTGTCACCACCATTCACTGAAAAAAGTCCCAATCTTTATTTTACCCTATTCTGGATCTTTATCTCCTCGAAATTTTCTTTGCTTATTTTGTGTTTCTGTAGAAAGAACATAAATAGTAGTAAAAAGATGGCCGCTTTGAGTGGCTGCTTAAGAGAGTCTGCTCTCCAGCTCCGGCGTCCTGTTTTCACTGATCACTACAAGAGGTTAAATCTGATTTCTTTCTTTCTTTTTCTATTAGATCTGAGTCCTGTTTGAGATTGTAATCGATATAATCTGTTTTTGTCACTGTTTGTTCTTGTTTAATGATTGGTTGTCTTTTTTATTTGTTTGAAACAGGAGGAGTGCGAAATGGAGGTCTCCTCAAGCTGCTATAATACCCAATTTCCATCTTCCAATGCGTAGTTTTGAAGTTAAAAATAGGTGAGCTATCAATATTACGTGATGCACTCTTATTTGCGGGTGAAAATTTTGCTTCTGGTTTAGTGTTATAGATGATAGTTGCATGTCTGAATTTATAAGATAGTTTCGTGTTTATAGAACTATTGTTAAAGAAAATGCTTTGTCTGTATTGTAATGGAATCAGTTGACAGTCTTGATGTTTTTCTGGGTCTAGTTAAAATGGGCTAAAAACTTCGGGGCAAAAGGATGAAGTTTATTTGACATCAATAGAGTCAAATCAGGGGTAACCAGACACATAATGATAATATATAAATCAACTCCTGGAGCTTATTTGTCTAGATACTTTCTGCAAATGTTGAAATGTAGCGATTGTGTCTTTTCATGGACAAATTAGGATTTTTGGTATTATATATGTGGCCAATTAAAATCTCTATATCTTTATATGCGTTTTCATGATTATCACTTCATAGCAAGTAAAACCATGAATACAACTGTGGAGAAACGAGAAAGACATGGCATGAACCGAAAATACATAACCTACAGTAAATTAACCAAAAACTTTAACTTTGGATTTGGATATACTTGATTCAAGTAGCTTACGAATTAATTGATCTACTAAAAGATTGTAAACTGAATTTACGTGTGCTGAACCAATTTTTGAGATTTATTACCCCACAATATGCATATTTGATTCAACAATTGATGTCAAAAACAATTATATTTGCTCTTTGAATGCTTGCAGGACATCATCAGAGGATATAAAAGCCCTTAGATTGATAACAGCCATCAAAACCCCATATTTACCTGATGGTAGGTTTGACCTTGAAGCATATGATGCCTTGGTGAATATGCAAATTGTTAATGGCGCTGAAGGTGTCATTGTTGGTGGTACAACCGGTGAAGGTCAGTTGATGAGCTGGGATGAACACATAATGCTTATTGGCCACACAGTTAATTGTTTTGGTGGTTCAATTAAGGTGATTGGAAACACTGGCAGTAACTCTACAAGGGAAGCAATTCATGCTACAGAACAAGGCTTTGCAGTTGGAATGCATGCTGCTCTTCATATCAATCCTTACTATGGTAAAACCTCTATGGAGGGCATGGTTTCTCACTTTGATAGTGTGCTACCTATGGGCCCTACTATAATTTACAATGTACCTTCACGAACAGGTCAAGATATTCCGCCACGTGTGATTCACACTGTGGCACAGAGTCCGAACTTGGCAGGTGTTAAGGAATGCATGGGTAATGATCGGGTGGAACAGTACACAGAAAAAGGAATTGTGGTGTGGAGTGGAAATGATGATCAATGCCATGATGCTAGGTGGAGCCATGGGGCTACTGGAGTGATTTCTGTAACTAGCAACTTAGTTCCAGGTTTAATGCGAAAACTGATGTTTGAGGGGAAGGTCCCTGCACTGAATTCAAAACTCAAGCCTCTCATAGATTGGCTTTTTCAAGAGCCAAATCCCATTGCTTTGAACACGGCTCTGGCACAACTTGGAGTTGTGAGACCAGTTTTCAGGCTGCCGTATGTACCTCTTTCTCTGCCAAAGAGGGTAGAATTTGTGAATTTGGTTAAGGCAATCGGGCGTGAGAATTTTGTTGGAGAAAAAGATGTTCAGGTTCTTGATGATGATGACTTCATATTGGTAGGTCGATATTAACCAGTTTTTGTTGTTCAGGATCTTCAGCTTGGAGTTTTAATGGCTATTCTGTTTTGTATTTTCAGTTACAATAAAACTTTTTGATATATTGTTAAATATGAAAATGGAAATGTAGTCTTTTAACTTGTTATTCCTATTATTCCAAATGTAGTGCGAATTTACCGTTCAAAAATATCATTTAGGTGTCAATTACTTGTATGTTATCGTGTCCTTGGATGAGAAAAAGTTAGTATCATTTTATTTACTCTAAAACCCAATCCTAATAGTAAGTAGTTGAACTATCTGCCGTCGCTGCTAGTATAGCGCTGCCATGGCAGCTCAGATCGGAATGACCGCGTCTGACTAAATATGAATGTTTTATTAAAAGAAAGTTGAAGTGCTCTTCTGCTCAAAATGCTGGTTCAGGTGTGTTCTTTTCTAAAGCTCCTTTTCGTTTTTAAATAACTCCCAATTTTGTTAAACTGTACTTAAGAAATGAGGGGAAATTAAAGATGATCACATGCAAAGAAATGTAATCAGTGCTTATGCCTTATTGGCAGTTGTTCGAGAAAGTTCGAAGAATTGGATGTTTCTTTAAGGAGAATTAGAGAAGAAATGTTTATTAAGGTGAGATTGGAATTTAGAGAAGACGTGTTTATTAAGGTGAGATTGGAATTTTCTCTATAAGGCCTGAACATCTGAATTAAAAAAGGGAATTTTTACACAAATAATCCAAAAAAAAAAAAAATAACTTTTGTCTTCTAATTTTATATTTTGCAAAAAAGTCTTAAATTTCTCTTTTCATTTATAAATTTAGTCGGGTAAATAGCTCTAAAAATCACCAAACTTTAGTATTTTTTCAATATAGTCACAAAAGATTTTTTTTTTTGCCGGAAAATACCGAAAGTTTTAATAACTTTTCACAGGGAAGTCATTGGCATGGCATGCCACATCATTAAATTTTGCCATGTCAATGTGCCACATGTAATTAATTTTCTTAATTTTTATTTCATTTCATTTCTCTTATTTTTTTTTCCAAAAAATATTATTTTTTCTTAATTTTTTTTCTTCTCTCTTTCTTTCTACATAACATTAACCTAAAATTGAAAATGAACAAAAATCAAAACACCATAAATCACAATCAATCCAAGAACTCACAAATCAAACACTAGAAAATGAATAAAAATTAAATACTAGAAATAAGAATTCACAAATATTCTTATTGAAACTCCAAGAACCCATAATCAATTCAAGACCCGTTTTGCCCTTTTCTTCAAGCACCAAAGATGATTTAACACAAATCTATCTTGAACTACCAAAATCACTCAAGGACTAAAACCCCAACTTGAAGAAGAGAATGGTGCTAGCAGTGGTGATGAAGCTCAAGCTCGCAATTTCAATGCGAATTGGATCTGACTATTCAATGGCGGCTTGATTCAATGGCGGCTTGCAATCCCTTTCAATGCTTTCAATATGAAAGGAACAAGAAGTAACACACATCAAATGCTTCTAGATTTCCTCTTATTACTAGAATCAGACTCAAAAATCTCATCTTGTCTCATGTCTCTTTTTCTCCTTAGTCCATGTTCACCAAATTAAGCAAACTTAACCAACCCAAAACCAATGCGAAATAATAGTTTCAAAGCAAAATGCAATCACCGCAAATAGATGAATCAAAAATTCAAAAAGGGAAATGATGTCAATTTGGAGATTCAAATGACAGAGCTGAACTTCAAGAATCACAATTAGATTGTCTATGTCGATCTTCGAAACCTTCAGGGTTTGAATTTCCCTGAGGAATTGAGCAACGTCACTTCTTTTTGACTCAGTTTTTAATTTCATTGCTTTTGATTTCTTTTTGCAGAGAAAGATTAAAGATTGATGAAGAATGACTATAACAGAGAAGAACATAGAAACTCAATAGACCCAAAATCGTGGAGGCGAACGACAAAGGGGAAATGATGGTCTTCGATACTTGCGTCAATATTGGACTAGCTAGGGCACGTATGATATGGAGGGTGAGCAAAGTTTGATGGAAGAGAGGAGAATTTGTGGGTGGATTTTGTTTAGTTAATGGCTATGGTGAGTAGTGGAATTGGGTGGAGGATGGAAGGTTTGATGGTGGTGAAGAGTGAGAATTTATGGGAGGACCAAAATGAAAAGCAAAGTAAATTTAAGATTTTGGTTTTGGAAAGATAAGAGAAAAGTAAAAATAAAAAAGGAAAAAAATTAATTTTTTTGAAAAAATAAAAAAATAAAAATTAAGAAAATTAATTACACATGGCATGGTGACATGGCAAAATTTGAGGATGTGGCATGCTACATCATCTCCTCAAGGCTTGGATTCCGGCCAATAACCTCCCTGTGAAAAGTTTTTGAAACTTTTGGTATTTTCCGGCAAAAAAAATTTTTTTTTGTGACCATATCGAAAAAATCGCTAAAATTTGGTGATTTCTAGAGCTATTTACCCAAATTTAGTCTTTCTTATTCTTTTTACCTATCAATGTGCGATTTTTTTTTTCTCTTTACTATCATATATTGATTTCACTTTCATTTAATATTAAAAATTAATTTAATCATATTAAATTAATTTTATAAAAATTCAAAATGAATTAACTATTAACCTATATTTAGATTAAAAATTATATAATTTATTTAAATTTATATATTAGATTTTTTGTAAATTTGTACAATATTGTTTGTTTAGTATAAAAATTAAATTTATATTTATAAAATTAAATACTTTTAAAATTACATTTTACTTGAAATTTTAAAAAATTCTCAAAATAAACAAATAAAAAGTCACAGCAAACAATATGCATTAAATAAAAAATAATATACTTCTCACAAATAATTAGTATCTAATATAAATTTAGTATATTTACATAATGTAATTAGTATCTATTATTATTTATACAAATTATAAATTTAAAAAAAATTATAGTAAATAGTATATATTAAATAAAAACAGTATACTTCTTATAAATAATAAGTATCTAATATTGTTTAACATTTAATTTATGGAATACATTAATAAATTCAATATAATTATAATATAATTAGTATCTACTATTATTTATACCAGTCATGAATTTCGAATAAAAATAAAATGTCATAGCAAACAGTATATATTATAATAAAATTCATTATTTTTTAGTATATAATAAGTATATAATAATGTTTATATATGATGTTAATTTAATAAAACTAGCTCTTTTAATCAAAGCTGTAATATCCTGAATTTTTATAATTCAAAAAAATTTTATTTTACATATTTTAAAGGAAATATTTACTAGATTATAAAATTTCCTAATTATTTATTGTTATACTAAATTTGAATTGAATAAATTTATTAAGCAAAATGTTTTGGACAACACTGTTATCATTATCATTATCATTATTATTATTATTATTATTATTATTATTATTATTATTATTATTATTATTATTATTATTAGTTTTATTTATATATATATAGAGGAAGCAGATTGATTGGTCCCAAAGGACTAATCAGCTGCTGTAGCCGGAGAAAGAGATAGAAACAGAGAGAGAGAGAGAGAGAGGTGCTGCAGCATGTGTTGCCCCCGTCCACATGTCGCCCCGCCACACGCTCCGGACCAAGGAGGAGCTAGTGTCGAGTCGAGTATGATATTGTAATCTCGTCGTTGATCGCTGCCGCAAACACCGCCAATATGCTCTCCAGACAGAGAACCTTCGAGCTCGATTCTGGCCTAATCTGTTGTCTGTTCAAGACGATTTCATTGCCATTGGACTCCACTTTTCCTAAGCTTTGATTTGGCATCTCATTTGTTAATTTTGGATAATGTTGGTTTTAGCCGGAATCCGGTGACTATAGAAACTGTTGATGCAGATTTTGGCAAATGTCTGGCGAATCAGGAAAGGTGATATATATTTTCAGATTTTACACTTTGAGATGAGTTCTTTGGTGGTGAGTTCGTGGCAATCGGTTACTATTGAGATTTTCCAGCGACTTTTTTGGCGACATTCCAGTGATTGTCGTTTAACATGATCCTTATCGAGTTTTCAGCATATAATCGATGCTTCGAGCAAGGTTGTCGGTTTAGATGTAGTGGAAGAGTTTAGCAGATGCAATTTTAATTGATTAATTAATTAGTAATTATAAAGTATTTTAGGTTGTTCTTGACTGTCAAGGGGGACTAGGTTGTTCAAATAAAAATTGATAATATAATTATCATTATATTCTTATTTTGATAACCTTGTAATACTTCATTTTATAAATCATCTAGGATCATCCTCTGCAGCCCCTAGTCATAGTCAGTGAACTTCCAGCTCCCACTCTTCTGTACCGTGAGTGATACTTCTAATATACTTTCCTGCTAATCAGCATTGCATTGAGTGTGTGTGTGTGTGTATTATAATAATAATAATAATAATAATAATAATAATAATAATAATAATAATAATAATAATAATAATAATAATAATAATACTCATATATATCTTGACATTTGTGTGTGTTTGCCATTTTACTAATGTATTGCATTTTCTGTGTGTGTGTGTGTGTGTTGGAGGTAGTCAGAATGATACAGGAACCACTTAGAATTTATGAATATGATTATGATGAGATTAAGAAGATGAGTTATGATAGGTGGATGCTGGTCGGGTCTGCTCATCTCTATGGCTGCTGCTAGTCAGGTCAAGGCTGTATGGTACATACCAGTAACGGTCAGGCTCTTTTGACATAAGAGACAGATTGTTGGATTAAGAAAGCCAGTATTAGGGGATTAGCTCCCTAAGTTTGACAATAGTGTAGTTTCTGTGGACTGAACTCCATCTTTGTGTGTTTTGTAATGATTGGTTGTTTGGATGACACGATTGCATAACATTCATATATATTTATTTGGTTCACTAGGTAAGAATATTAGTGTGAACCCTTAATTTTGCACCTTCCAGTATGTGTTTGAACCTTAGAAGCACTTAGACTCAGTAAACAAACCTTTAAAGGTTGAAAACTTTCAAAATGGAAAAATTAAGATATTTCTTTTTGGCATTTGAACCCATTCAAATCATTGGGACTGAGTAACGAGTACAATGCAACTGGAATAGTGAAAAATGGACGAGAAACAAGCAAGAACGGATGAAAACGGCAAAACGGGCGAAAACAAGCCCGTTGTCACAAAGGGTTGTGGCATTGCCACAAGGAGCTATGTGGTGCTGCAAAGCTCTCTGTGGCAACTTCGGCAAAAATCTAATTTTTTGCAATCCCACATCGAATATGAATAGCTTTTATGCTTCAACTCTCGCTTATATATAGTGAACCACTCCATACTTCAAAATAACAACTTCTAGAGCTTGAAAAGTAATAACTTTAAGCAAACCGCTTTGCATTTGCTCTTTGCTTTGCAAAACGAGTTAGGAGGTTTCTCCTTGATTCCTACCTGACTAGTTTAAGCCTTTTCGCTTGCCTGTTCGAGGTAAGTCTCTTGCCCAAGGCTTGTGTCCGCTGCCCAAGGCTAGCCATTGCTTGCCGTCCAAAGGCAGCCGTCGACTGCCGGGGCTGGCCACCACCTTCCGTCTAAAGCCAGCCACCACTTGCCATCCAAAGCCAGCCACTGCTTGCTGTTTGAGGCCAGCCACCGCCACCATCCTACGCCAATCGTCTCCTGCCGTCTGAGGTCAATCTTCGCTCGCTGTCTGAGGTAAGCTCCCTTTTCCTTACCTCTTTTAGTTAGTTAATTAAATTGATTTATCTAGGTTGCTAGCCAATCAACTCGGTAATCAATTAAGTTAATTAATTAACTCAACCCTTGTTTAATCAATTAATCAAAACATGATAAAGTGGCTAGGCTAAACTAACCCCTTTGCAAGAAAAGAGAATTGCATGGCTTCTGATTCCCATTCAAAGGGATACGTAGGCATGCTTGATTTAGGCATCGAATCCAATTAAAACTAACCAACTTTCCCCCTATCACTTTTTTCACTTATTATTATTTTGTTTTCTTTTACTTTGTTATTAGGCTTAGTTTGAGCAATGTGTGACTTCCCTAGAACCCATAAGGGCTAGAGGAGGTATCCCTAAGTTTGGATTTTATTATAATATTAACTCTCTTTTATTTCGAATTCTAATTATGTATAAACTTTATGGATTGAATGATCATGCATACTATAAATTGTTTATGCATTTTAATTTATTCATGAAATATATTTTATATCTCTTTTATATTACTTGGCCAAACTTATTTTGTTAAATTAAATCAAAAACCTAGTCCTCGAATCCTCTTTGGTTTTGAGGCTAGTGATCCTTTTTTCTTTTGGGTAATAATTAGAGTCAAATGGGTTTTTTCCTTATATTTTTCCAAATAAAAATAAATTAAGGTGGTGACTCCAAGAAATAATTTTCAAACCTATCAAAGATAAGTCCGAGGGCTTCCTCATGAGTTCTTTCCCAAATGAGCATTTTGATTCCTTTTAGCAGATCGGACCAGTGCTTGGGCGAGCCCTCACAGTTGGAGACTCCACTAGAGACTAACTTTCTTTTAATAAAAGGAAAAAATAAGTGGACTATTAATTAGTTTAAAAAGAGTTTGGCCTTTTAATATGATTGTGACTTTGCATGCATCACTTGCATAGGCTCTTTGCCACCCAATCTAGTTTTAGGAAAACAATGGATAGTGAGTAACATCGAGTGGGTAACCCTACTTGGGTCTGTTCGCCGATAGTGAAATCATCCACCCCACAATGAATCCTTTGATCCTTTCAAAGGTGTAACGAGCATGCAAGTACTGCTAGACCCATACGAGGCTTCTTGACTCACATGTGGTTAGGTATATTGCTGCTCTAGTGTGACAGGTACCTTATACAAGCCTCCTTACCCTTTCATATAATGAACTTAGATCTTGGCCTTAGGTTGTATGTACCATAATTAAAACCTTGTATCTTTGCATTCTCATGAAATGTTTTCCTCATGCTTATCATACATCCATATTGTATAACAAAACATGCATTCATCTTAAGTCTAAGTTATACCTTGAACCGAAGAAGGGTCATATACTCACTTTTATTCCAACACCTTCACTTTTAAACCTTAAACACTCTCACCTCTATCCCATTCACATTTGCCCCCATTAACCTTAAGTGGTCACCCTAAACCTTACCCCTTTACCTTAGTTTTTAACCTAGACACCAATACCCTAACCCTAAACCTTACCCCGTTAGCTTAGCCTTTAACCTAAACACCAATACCCTAGCCCTGAGCCTAAAACCTCATTTCCTTAGCCTTGACCTCAAACACCTCTAACCTTAAACACTGTTACCTTAACCTTACCCAAAAAGTCTTCACCCTAAATTGTAATCTAAAAACATTTCTATCCTCCTTTTTATGCATAGTTTGCCAACTTAGCCATAAAACACCGTCGCCCAACATCCTTGGCCCATCACCTTTCAAAACCAGTCTTTTACCCTTAAGCCTAATAACTTTGGCCTAACACACTACCTTAAACCCTATACCTTTGATCTAATATACTACCCTAAGCCTAAAATATTTACCCCATCATACCCTAAGCCCAAAAAAAAAAAAAAAAAATGGTTGGCCCATGACATAATAGGAAGCCTTTTCTCTTAGGATCTGCATGCCTTTACCTTTTTTTGTTTCATACTCGTCACTTTCCTTATTGCTTTGGTTTGGAGGTACCAATGGCCCACCCGCTTGATATGGCTTCTTTGACCACACTTGTGACCAGAGTCTTTAAGAAGCAAGAACATCATTTTCAAACTATCCTAGTTGCTCAACAAGCCCAATTCGAGCAACAAAGGCAATTCATCATTGAGGAAGTTCGGGTTATAGTTAACCAGGCCAGCTTTAACCATCCTAACCTAAACTTTATCTTGAACCAGACTAATCCTAGCCCAAATTCAAGCCAAACCAACTCATATCTAAACCAAGGTGGGGAAGTTTTCTCTTATCCAGATACTAGATTGCTCATGGAGAAACTTAAAGCCATGGAAAGAACCATCAAATTCCTAAAGCACCACAATAATCTAATTGATATGGACAGTTTAACCTTATTCCCTGATGCTAAGCTTCCTCCTAAATTCAAAATGCCTGAGCTAGAAATATTTGATGGAACCACTTGTCCTAAGACCCATCTGAAGATATATGTGGGGGTAATGAAACCTTTAGGAGTTAGCGATGAGCTCCTTGCTCAACTGTTCCAACAATCATTAACTGATGTTACCAGGAGATGGTTCCTTTCACTAGACAAGAGCAAGAAAAAGACATGGGATGATATCTGCTGTGCCTTTGTCGAACAATATCATTATAACAGTGAAGTGGATGTCACTAGGCATGACTTGGAAACTACCAAGCAGCTTCTAGAGGAGTCATTCTCCATGTTCCTTACAAGGTGGAGAGTTAAAGCTGCTCAAATACTAACCAGACCAACAGAGCAAGAACAAGTGGATATCCTTGTCAAGAATCTACTTTCAACTTACCAAGCCCACTTGTTAACCCAATACCTACCCATTTTCAAAGCTTTGGTTGCAACTACATCAAAGGTTGAAGATTGTATCCAAAGTGCATCATTTCAACCTGAATTCCTCACCACTAAACCAAGTAGTGATAAAGAACCCGAATCCAATTAAACCCCACCTTACCTCAGTCTGAAGTGGCATGACATGGAAGAGTTTAAGTTCAGTTAATCTAACCTATCTGAGATTGAAATCAAGTTTGATTTTGAGTCTAAGTCCAAATCTCAAAGTTTGAGTTTAAATTCGAGTCTGTGTCTATCATTTTATTTTCCTTTTTATGTATTTTTTTTGTCAATTATGTCGATTCCTTTTTGTTATCTTGTAATAAAATTTTCTATTGTAATAAAACATTCACATTTTTTAATTATTTGTGCACTTGTCTTTCTTGTTTTAAACATGGATGAGCTTTGAAAAAAAAAAGAGAAAAAAAAAAAGAGAAATAAACATCACTTAAATCTACCACAATTGAGGTGCCATCAATAATTGCTTTGCCAGCTTCTGACCAAAGAAAGTTAAGAAATAGACCTCTCATCAAATAATTGAAGCACAAAATCAAATGATACACCTCAACAAGGGGCAACAAGATTCGCCAAATCCAAAATTCAAAGGTTAAAACCCCTCAAAGTGAAGAAAAGTAGCAAATCATGGTGGAATGTTTTCTCCCAAATTTCATTAATCCAAGCTTGCTAAGTTGAAAACTTGAAAAGGTGGCTTTGGAAAAAGCTGAAAAAAAGGGAAGAGAGAGAGAGAGATAGATATAAAGCTCATCCCAATCGTCTTCCTTCATGTCCAAAGTAGTCCTCAATCAATTCATCTCGTCTCATGTCTTCAAAGTCATCCTTCCTTATTAGCTTGCTCATTTTCTAAAGTGATATTATCTTCTACGCTGTTATCTCACAGTGGGGGCATGTCTTTTTAGGTCGTCATCATCTTTTGTTAATCCATCTTGTCACTTAGCACAAAGAGCTTAGACACAATCTCTCACATTGCTAGTCTATCATGTTCCTGTCTCTTACTGGGAGCATGATCCCCAAGTTGTCTCTTTTCATTAGTCCTTCAGCTGCTCCTTATGGTACTTCCTTTCATCCAGTTTGTCATCTACGTTCAAGCTAATAACCCTAAATCTCTCTTCAATCTCAGAATGACAAGATTAACTTGGCTTGTTCTTTTCCATGAATCATGCTATAAATAGCAAAATCATACAACCTTCTTGACCCTTTTCAGAATTTTCGACCCACGTTTGAACCTCAAGCCAAAACCAAAGATCCCAAGTTTTTTCAAAACTCATCATCCTTAAAACTAGCTTTCTCTAGCATAACCAAAATCAAGTCATGTCTTGCAAAAGAAGAACTTGAACCAGTTAAGGCCCATTCCATGTCTCATTGGCAAAATCTCATCATTCTTGAAAAGACCAAACCTCTTTGGCAACTTACATCACCCATAAAGTCCAATTGAGTCAAGGCTTGCCAACCATATGATAGGTAAGAAAATCTGATGCAACCATGTCAAAGGGCAAACACTTATCCATGAGCCTGTGACCAAAACCTTTACCACCATGCCTGAGATGAAGCCAACCATCTTCCAAAGAGGTACAAAGTACCTTTGTAGAAAAGCCCAAACTGATAAAGCCTTTTTACTAAAAGCCTTCTGACCAAAAGCCTTCAAGCCTTTACCATAAAGCCCAAACCATAAAGCCTTCACTATGAAGCCCACTTCCTAGGAATCTTTACCTTAAAGCCAAAAAAAAAAAAAAAAAAAAAAATCACCTTAAAGCCTAAGCCCAAAAGCCTTCACCATAAAAACCACTCCCCAAAAGCCTTCACTACAAAGCCCAAACCAAATGGCCTTTACCATGAAGTCCAAACCAAAAAGCCTTCACTAAAGACCATAGTCTCCTCCAAGGCCAAATTTGACCAAACCTTCCCTAACTAATTTCTTAGCCTGACATTTCCTCTAAGCCAGACCTAACCAAGCCTAAGGTAGAACTTGATTGAGTCTTCCAAATAAACTCCCCAAAGGTTGTAACCTAACCAAGCCAAAGTGCTAGACCTGACTAAGCCTTCCATATTAACTTTTCTAAGGACAAATCCCATAAGCTGATCTTCCCTAAACCTTCCAATATAATCATCTCCAAAAACTGACCCTCTTGATCAAGCTTTATAATCCAGCCTTAAACCAAATATTCCCTAAAGTCATTATTGTCTGAGCCTTTTAAATTAAGCAGCCCCATCTTTTCCAAGACCATACCTTGCTTGATTTTTCGAATGACTTCTTCCTAAGCCAAATTGATAACCATTGACCAACTAGTCGCGTACCTGACATGACCACTTCATCTCTGGGCTAACTAATCAACCAAAAACTAAATGACCAAACCACTTTCCTCTATCATTCTAAAGTGAGAGTACATCACTTCTAAATATTCACCTTTCTAAAATGGAGGCAACTTTCTACCAAAGATCAACACTTTTATATCAAGACTGACCCTTCACAGGTTCAAGGTATCATATCATTACATAATTATCTAGCATCTTTGCATTGAATAGGATCATGAATCAAGGTAGATTGTCAAACTCTCAAAGAAAGATAGATCATCATTCCTACCATATAGGATCACCACTTCGTCGATTCCTACCAGACGAGGCCATCTTCTTTCCTACCAGTCAGGATCATCATCATCATTCCTACTAGACAGGATTGCCACTTTGTCAATTACCACTTCGTCAATTACCACTTCATCATCATTCTTACTAGACAAGATCACCATTTCATCGATTCTTACTAGACAGGGTTGCCTTTAAGCCTAGCAGACAGGATCATCATCATCATTCCTATTAGACAGGATCACCACTTCGTCTATTTCTACTAGACAGGGTCACCTTTAAGCCTACCAGATAGGATCACCACTTTGTCGATTCCTATCAGACAGGGTTGCCTTCAAGCCTATCAGACAAGATCACCACTTCATCAATTCCTACTAGATAAGATCACCACTTCATCGATTCTTACCAGACAGGGTTGCCTTCAAGCCTGCCAGATAGGATTATCATTGCCATTCCTACCATACAGGGTCATCTTCTTTCTTACCAGATAGGATCATTATCATTCCTACTAGATAAGATAACCACTTTGTCGATTCCTACCAAAGAGGGTCGCTTTCAAGCATACTAGACAGGATCACCACTTTCATCAATTTTTACCAGACAGGGTCGCCTTCTTTCAAAGATCATCATTCCTATTAGATAGGAATATTGCTTTTAGCTCCAACCAGAAGGGACAATAACCCAATGTTACTAGTTGATAGATCTCTCAAATATATCGGGGGCATCTTCCTTAAAATTCAACCACACCTTTTACCCAAATGTCTAAACTTTGACTTAGATAATAATTTGGTTCCTTTCACCATCTCGCATCCTCAGGTTCACTGTCATCAGAATCAGCTTTTAGGCAAAGACAATTCTGATGAGGGAGTAGCTGTGAACCCTTAATTTTGCACCTTCTAGTATGTGTTTGAACCTTTGAAGCACTTAGGCTTAGTAAACAAACCTTTAAAGTCGAAAACTCTTAAAATGAAAAAATTAAAATATTTCTTTTTAGCATTTGAACCCATTCAAATCATTTGAGACTAAGCAACAAGTGCAACGCAATTGGAACAGTGAAAAATGGATGAGAAACGAGTAAGAACGGGCAAAAACGGCAAAATGGGCCAAAATAGGCCTGTTGCCTTAAAGGGCTGCAGCATTGCTGCAAAGAGCTATGCAGCGCTGCAAAGCTCTCTATGGAAACTTTGGCAAAAATATGATTTTTTGCAATCCCACATCAAATATGAACAACTTCTATGCTTCAACTCTCCCTCTATATATAGAGGACCTCTCTACACTTCAAAACAATAACTTCTAGAGCTTGAAAAGCAATAACTTTAAGCAAACCGCTTTGCATTTGCTCCTTACTTCACAAAGTGAGTTGGAGGGTTTCTCCTTGATTCCTATTCGACTAGTTTAAGGCTTTTCACCCACCTATTCGAGGCAAGTCTCTTGTCCAAGGCCTATGTCTGCCACCCAAAGCTAGCTGCTGCCTGCTATCCAAAGCCAGCCATTGCCCTCCGAGGCTAGTCGCTGCCTGCCATCCAAAGCCAGCTGTCGCTTGTCATCTGAGGCTAATCGCTGGCCGCCATTCTAAGCCAGCCGCTGCCTGCTGTCTGAGGCCAGTCTTCGCCCGCTGTCTAAGGTAAGCTCCCCTTTCCTTTAATTCTCTTTTGTCTAAATTTCATTACCTCTTTTAGTTAGTTAATTAAATTAATTTATCTAGGTTGCTAACTAATCAACTCGGTAATCAATTAAGTTAATTAATTAACTTAACCCTCTTTTAATCAATCAATCAAAACATGATATAGTGGCTAGGCTAAACTAAGCCCTTTGCAAGAAGGGAGAACTGCATGGGTTCTGATTTCCATTCAAAGGGATACGTAGACATGCTTGGTTCAAGTATCGAATCCAATTAAAACTAACCAACTTTCCCCCTTATCACCTTCTTCACTTACTATTATTTTGTTTTCTTTTACTTTATTATTAGGCTTAGTTTGGGAAATGTGTAACTTTCCTAGAACCCATAAGGGCTAGAGGAGGTATCCCCTAAGTTTGGATTTCATTGTAATATTAACTCCCTTTTATTTCGAATTCTAATTGTGTATAAACTTTGTGAATTGAATGATCATGCATACTATAAATTGTTCATGCATTTTAATTTATTCTTGAAATATATTTTAAGTCACTTTTATATTACTTGGTCAAACTTATTTTGTTAAATTAAACTAAAAACCTAGTCCCTGAACACTCTTTGGTTTCGAGGCTAGTGATCCTTTTTTCTTTTAGGTAATAATTAGAGTCAAATGGGTTTTTTCCTTATATTTTCCCAAAAAAAAAAAAATTTAAGGTGGCGACTTTAAGAAATAATTTTCAAACCTATCAAAGATAAGCTCAAGGGCTTCCTCGTGAGTTCTTTCCCAAATAAGCATTTTGATTCCCTTTAGGGATTGGACTGGTGCTCAGGCGAGGCTTCACAATTAGTAGTATCAATCACTAAGTTGAGACGCTCACCCCTGTCTTTCTACTATTTTTTTTTAGGTTATAGGATGAGCCTAGAATTATGATCCCTATTGAGTCTTTCTCTGTCTTCTTCCCCGACAGAGTATTTATGATATTTTACTATTATACTATTATTTTAGAATTTTGCAATTACAGTACTGTGGTCTGCATTATGTTATTGTTGGTACCTACTTGTTGTATTATTCATGATGAGATTCTCTACTAATAATACTTCTATATATATTAATATCATTATTATATATTGCTGTGGCATGATATGATATGGATTGAGTATCATGTCAGCAGACTAAATCAGTATGGGATATGAGTTATGAAATCTTTATATTATTTTATTTTAAATTTTTTGCTAGTGGTCGATCTTTTTAGGTTGATTGGGGTCACTAAAGCCTTAAGCTTTCTTGTGACTTAGTGCTAGTCACGTGCATTGAAAGTCGGGTCATGATAAAGTTAGTATTAGAGCATGGTTTACTTTTCTTGGGAACTATAATTGCAGAACTTAGGGTTCTTACACATCCTTTGTGTTCTCATTGCCTCTATTATTTGTGTTTTGATATTGCACTGTGTGTATATACGATATTAATAGGATATATATAAAAGTTTAATTGTAAGAACTATCTTTCTTTATTTGATAAACTGTTTGGTTTTTTTTTCAATGTCATGAGTGCCAGATCTAAGCTTGTAGCTACAAGTGCTTAGGCAGCTGCTGATAGGGAGTAGGATGCTCCAAAAGGGGAGGGCTCTATAGGGCTAGTAGCCCTAGACTTGGAACGCCAAGGTAGGCGCTGGCAAGATGTCGAGGAAACACCTATGGTTGAGGCTGTATTAGCTGGACTTTAAAGAATTATGTCAGATATGACTAGGATAAATCTGCCACTTCCCCCAGCTACTACTTCTACTATTTCTTTAGAAAGATTTCTTAAACATCATCCTCTTACTTTCTCTGGGTATGAAGAACAGGCTCATGATTTTTTAGATAGTATCAGAGAGATTTGTTTAGAGTTAAATTGTATGGATGCCGGATCTATATATTTTGCTACTATGAGGTTAGAAGGGCAAGCCCAGACTTAGTATAAAGATTATGTCAGGTCTCGATATCAGTAGATGTTGTGGGAAGAGTTTTCTGGTGAATTCCTAGCATGGTTTGTCCCTCTTGGGTTTGTACATAGGAAGATGTTTAAGCTAGAGAGTTTGAAGAAGGATGAACAGAATTCCATAGTAGATTTTACTAGTAAGTTCCTAAAACTATGTAAATTTATACCATCAGTTGTGCCAGATGAGGAAATTAACAAGTTCAGATATGCTAGAGCTGTGGAAGAGGGCTTCAAGTCATTGCTCACTAGGCGTCAGGGCTGACCTTTCAATCAACTAGTAGATGATGTAAGAGATATTGAGTTAGCCTTAGAGAAAAAGAAAAAGAAAGGTAGAGGATTGGAAGAAAGGAAGGAGAAAGTGTTTCAGAGTTTATTGATACTAGTGGTACTTTTTCTATGGGTACTTACTCTTTGAATTCACAAGGTTCTTTTAGACAAAGAGGTGAGGGCAAGCACAGAGGAGGAGTAAGGCGTCGTAGAAGTTTTAGTGGCAGCAGTGGTGGCTCTAGTTTCAGTGGTTCAGGACCTAGTTCAGGCACTACTGCATGTGTCAGATGTAGAAGACCCCATTAATGACCGTGCTTTTAAGGCTCAAATATTTATTTTAGTTGTGGCCAGCCTGGTCATTTTGCTAGAGATTACCCTTCATTTGGAGGATAGAGAAGAGTATCTCGAGGGTTCACTCAAGGATCTTTTGCTAGTGTTGTTCATCCTATGCACACCTCCCCATCGAGTGGATGATTTAGTGGCCAATAGGGCCATGGTTTTGGAAGCAGAGGCAGAGGTCAAAGCCAAGGATTGAGTTCAGGTTAAGTGGGCAGAGGACAAAATCAGAGTCATGCTAGAGTTTATACCCTCACTTAGCAAGACACTCAGGCTTCTAATGCAGTGTTAGGTATTCTTCCTGTTTGTTCTTTTGAGGCTCGTGTATTATTAGATCTAGGTGCTATGCATTCTTTTGTGTTCTCCAGTTTTGTAGTAAAGTTTGATATAATTCCCATTAGTTTAGAATGTCTGTTGTCAGTTGCCGCTCTTATGAGTGATACCTTGTTAGTGGACACAACATTTCTAGCATGTCCAGTCTTGGTTAAAGGTAGAATCCTTCCTGCTAATTTGATTTTGCTTGATGTGATGGACTTTGATGTAATTTTAGGAATGGATTAATTGTTGACTCATTTTGCTACCCTTGACTATCGTAACAAGGAAGTTATTCTCCGTATACCCAGTGATATGAAAATTTCTTTTAGTGGAGATAAACATAATGCTCCTTGTAATCTCATATCAGCTATTAGTGCTAGAAAATTATTGCGCTATGTTTGTCAAGGTTATCTAGCTCTAGTGAGAGATGTCTCTAAGGATGTGGGGGAAAGTTAGAAAATGTATATGTGGTGAATGAGTTTCTAAATGTATTTCTTGAGGAGCTTTTGGGTTTGCCACCAGATAAAGAAATAGAATTTTGTATCAATGTAGCTCCTGAGATGAATCCTATATCCATGCCACCTTACAGAATGGTGCTTGCAGAATTAAAGGAACTGAAAAAGCAATTGCAGGATTTGTTGGATAAGGGTTTTATTCGTCTCAATACATCACCTTAGGGTACTCTTGTATTGTTTGTAAAGAAGAAGGACAAGTCAATGCATCTCTGTATTGATTATAGATAGTTGAATAAGGTGACTGTAAAGAATAAGTATCCTCTTCCCCAATTAATGATTTGTTCGATTAGCTTCAAGGTGCTAAATGTTTCTCTAAGATTAACCTTTATTTGGGTTATCACCAATTGAAGATCAAAAAAGAAGATATTCCTAAGATTGCATTTAGGAATTGCTATGGGCATTATGAATTCTTGGTAATGTCTTTTGGGCTTACTAATGCACCTGCTGGATTTATAGATTTGATGAACTGAATTTTCGAACCCTTTTTGGATCATTTTGTCATTGTGTTTATTAATGACATCTTGGTATATTCGAGGACACTTAAAGAACATGCCCAACATTTGAGGATAGTTTTGCAAACCTTATGGAATCATCAGCTTTATGCTAAGTTTTCTAAGTGTGAGTTTTGGTTCAATAGCGTGATCTTTTTGGGGCACATAGTTACTAAAGATGGTATAACTGTAGATCCCGAAAAGGTAGAAGTTGTCACCAATTGGGAAAGGCTACTATAGTCATTGAAGTTTACAGTTTCCTAGGATTAGTAAGGTATTATCATCATTTTGTTTAGGATTTCTCGAAGATAGTAGCTCTTCTAACTCATTTGACCTAGAAGAATGTTAAATTCCAATGGACAGAAGTGTATGAAGAAAGTTTTCAAAAGCTTAAGGATTATCTTGCTTCAGCTCTAGTATTAGCATTACCTTCAGGTACTGGTGGTTACATTGTTTATTGTGATGCATCAAGGGTCAGTTTGGGTTGTGTTTTAATGCAACATGGTAGAGTAATTGCTTATGCTTTTGGTAAGCTAAAGAAGCACGAGTAGAATTACCCTACTCATGATCTAGAAATGGCAGCAGCAATTTTTGTATTAAAGATTTGGAGACATTGTTTATATGGGGAGACCTGTGAGATATACACAGATCATAAGAGTCTGAAGTATATCTTTGACCAGAGAGATTTAAACTTAAGACAGAGAAGGTGAATGAAACTTCTTAAGGACTATGACTGCACCATTCTTTACTATCCTAGTAAAGCAAATGTTGTAGTGGATGCTGTGAACTCTCAATTTTGCATCATCATCATCTAAACTCAGCCTTAGCACTTACTGAGTTTAACACATTATGCAAAGTTGTTACGGTAGTCCAGCTAGCCCATAGTAGTTGCCCTGAAAAGCAAAATTTTTTAGCCTTCAATTACATTGCTACTGGACATCTAAATATCCCAAACCAACAATCAATCTCTAAAAAAAAAAAAAAAAAAGAAGATCTCAAAAAATATGTTAGCATGCCACGTGGCATGCCATATGGCAGGCATGTGGCATTGTGTCAGAGCTGTGTAGCACTACGGCATGTCGCACGTGTCTGACACATCGCCACACAGGCCTGGTGTGGTGCCGTATATAGTGCTGCAGCTTTCTAATGCCAGTGGACCCCTCATATGCAGAAAATAACCATTTTACCCCTTTCAGTCTAATTTTCAGCTCTTTCTAGCCCTACCCCTCATCGTCTTTTCACATTTTCGCTACCTAAACTACGTTCAACCCCATTTGTCTATAAATAGGTCCCCCATTTCCTCATTTCTCTTCATCTCTTGAATTTGAGTAAATTGCTATCCTCAAATTTCTCTCTTTTTCTTCCTCCAATCACTCTCTGATTATTAATTAATTTTTTTAATTAATTAATTATCTCACCCTAACCAAGTTAATCAATCTTTTTAATTAACAAAAACTCTTTTTTTTAAATAATTAAAATTAATCACTTAATTAATTAATTAATCTTTTTAATTAATTAATTAATAACTTTTTTCCAAAATCAAATTAATCCTTTTTCTTAATCTACCCTTTCATCCAAATTAATTAATTAATCCATTAGTCCATCCATTTCATCATATTAATTAGTTAATTAATTATTTAAATTAATTAATTAATCTCCCAATCAATCCAATCATCCGGTCCCGATAAAATGGAATTTCAGTTCGGCAAAACTCTCCGCCCACCGAAAGCAAAGGTATCAGCCTTTTTCCTTACTTTCAACACACCCAAATCAAATCAATCAATCTAATCAACCCTTACACCCTTCCACTTAATAATGGAATGAACTACGTGGATTTTGATCCCCATTCAATGGGGTACGTAGGTACGTTTAGAATCTAAATCCAAACCTCAAATCCAAATCCCAATCAATGTCCTTTCCACTTTTTAATTAATTTAATTTATAGATATTTCATTTTAATTTTCTTATTGTACTCATACCATGCTCATGCATTAATCATGATGTTATAATTGTCATATAATATTTGTCATCCAAGAAATTAATTTTTAAGTCAAATTAAACTTAAGAGCTAAATTTAAATTATTTAAAACTGAAAACCTAGTTCTTGAACTCATCCTGGTTCGAGACTAGTGATTTTATTCTTGGGTAATTAATTGAAAATTAATGAATTGGAGTCAATTGAGTTTTTCCTTAATTTTTCCATTTAAAAATAAATTAGGGTGATGACTCCCAAAATCATTTTCAAAATTAACCAAATCCAAACTCAAGGGTTCTATTGTGAGTCTAAACCCGAATGAGCATTCTGATCCCTCTAGAGGACTGGGCCGGTGCTTGGGCGAGGCCTCACAGATGCTGTAAGTAGGAAATCCTCTGGTAGTTTGGCTCATATTGTTGTTCAGAAAAGACCGATAGTCAAGGAGTTACTAGAATTATTTGATAGTGGATTACAATTGGAAGTGCACAATACCGAGATATTGTTTGCACACTTTTCAATCAGTTCTGTTTTAGTAGAAAAGATTAAGGTGGCTCAATGACGCGACCCACAGTTATGTAGAATTATAAAGGAAGTGTAGGAGGGAAATGGTAATGAATTCATAATTGATGATAATGAAGTACTTTAGCTTGGCTCACGTTTATGTGTTCCAGATGTAGAAATTTGAGGAAAGAAATTTTGGAAGAGGCACACCTTGCAGCATATAATATACATTCGGGTTCTACCAAAATGTATCGTGATTTGAAAAGTGTTTATTGGTAGAACGGCATGAAAAAGGACATTGTAGAATTTGTCTCTAGATGCCTCTCATGTCAATAAGTAAAGTTAGAACACTAGAAACCTTTTGGATTGTTGCAACCACTTCCCATTCCTAAGTGGAAATGGGAAAGAATAACCATGGATTTTGTGACTGGATTACCTAAGACCATAGTTGGGTATGATTCTGTATGGGTGATTATAGATAGATTAACCAAGTCAGCTCATTTCATTCTAGTGAAAGTAAATTATTTAGTTACTAAGTATGCAAGGTTATACATTTAGAGAAGATTGTTTGCTTACATGGCTTACCTATCTCCATTGTATCAGATAGAGGACCTCAATTCACTTCTAGATTTTAGAAATCTTTTGCAAGATGTTTTGGGGTACAAGATTGGATTTTAGCACTACTTTCCATCCTTAAACAGATGGTCAGTCTGAGAGAACAATTCAAACATTGGAAGATATGTTGCGCATGTGTGTACTTGATTTTCAAGGTCATTGGGATTCACACTTACCATTAATTGAATTCACCTACAATAACAGTTATCATGCAAGCATCGGTATGGCACTGTATGAGGCTCTGTATGATAGAAAGTGTAGATCTCTTATATGTTGGGAAGAAGTGGGAAAGAAACAATTGTCAGGACTAGAGTTAGTGCAGGTAACTTCAAAAAGAATTCCTATAATTTGAGAATGATTGAAAATAGCTTCTAGTAGGCAGAAGAGTTATGCTGATCAAAGGCAAAAAGATGTGTTCTTTAAAGTAGGCGGTTTCGTTTTCCCAAAAGTCTCTCTTATGAGAGGAGTAATGAGATCT
>CANTUT010001377.1:45000-94972 GCA_947687605.1 Reutealis trisperma
ATTTGTAATTGTCTTTACCTCTTTCCAAGTTATAAGAAAAAAAAGGAAGGATTAATATTTGAAAGTTAATTGCAATTTTCTTTTTTGAGTTTTCTTAATAAATACACTTTAGTTTCTATTAATTTTTCATTATCAATTTCAGTTTCTATATTACAAGCATTAAACATATGAATATTGAAAGGATTAATAATACTTCAAGAATTGGAGAACTAGCAATGCGAGTTTAAAACTCAAAACAAGCGCGAAAAATATAGACAAGTTGGATACAACAGAAAACATGTAGAAATCTACCTAAGAAAAATTAATTTATAATAGTCAATTCTTAGTCAATTTTTTTCTATTATTATTGAGACTATTAATTAATTGATTCATTTCATTATAAATTGGAAGGAAAAAATTACATAAATATGATTTACAATTACAAAAACATGAAACAAATTACCTCAACAATGATTATGAATTTTTTTTATTATTATTGCAACTATTTTGATATACTTTTTGTGTATATATCAAGTTTGTATTTTATTTAAATCTTTGATATCACCCTACAATTGGTATGTGCTTTTTGATAGTTTGTTCATTGTAGCAGAAAATAACATACATTGTGTAAAATCCACAATGTAATCTCTTATATAATAATAATAATAATAATAATAATAATAATAATAAAATGAAGTAATAAATAACAGCAAATATTATACATTAGTATAAAATTCAATATCCTTTTGATAAAAAGTTAGTATCTAATACTATCTAGACATAGCTCTAATACTATCTAGACATAGCTTAATTTTATAAAATAGCTCATGAATCAAAGCAAATAATTTATAGTATATGGTATAAATTAGAAACACTAATCTTTTATATAAAAATAATAATAATAATAAAGGAAGTAACAAATAACAATAAATAGTATACATTAGTATAAAATTCAGTATCATTTTGGTAAAAAATTAGTATTGAATATTGTTTATAAATAGTCTAAATTTATAAAAATAGCTTATGAATGAACGCAAACAATTTATAACATATGGTATAAATTAACAACAACAACAATAACAATAATAATAATAATAGTAATAATAATAATAATAATAATAATAATAATAATAATAATAATAATAACAACAACAACAAATAGTATACATTAGTATAAAATTTAGTATCCTTTTGATAAATAATAGTATCATTTACCATTTATACATGACTTAATTTTATAAAAATAGCTCTTCGAACAATGTAAAAAATTTTATATCACAGAATATCCCACAGATATAATATATAACATATGGTATAACATTTTAATTGTTCCAAACAACGAAATTCGTTTGAATTTTATTATTTTAATATTGATTCCAAATACATGAAATTTGATTATCAAATCATTTGAATTAAATTGAATTCTATTTTTAGAATTGTTCCGCCTATAATCTTTTAACAAATCATTAATTTAAATACATTTTAAAAAATCAAATTCTAAAATCAATTTAAGCACCAAATTTCAAATATATATTAATGCAAGAAAGCATAAAATTCCAATGAGTAGTACCAGAATAGATAGGTGGAAAAGGAACAGCAGTGCCTTGTAATTTCCTACTTCTAAAGTAACCTTCCTCTACTATAAATCTCTATCCCTATAAAATATCCAGTTGATATATATATATATATATATATATATATATATATATATATATATATATATATATATATATATATATATATATATATATATATATATACCGAAAATGATTGAGAAAGAGAGTTTTTTTTTTTTTTAATTTTATTAGTTGCAATAATAACTCTAATAATTGATATGCCCTTTCCTTACTTTATTATATGTAGCTGTAAAAGAAAAAACTATAAAAGATAACAAAACAATATAAAAATGTATAAAATAAAAAATGAAGCTAAATAAGATATTTTTTAAGAAAAAAAAATGACATAGCATGTAATTTCCTCATTAAAAAATCTAAACTAAAGAAGGTTTTTCTACCTAAATTGTGGCCTACCCAATTGCATTCACGCCTAACAAAGTTGAAATAGAAAAGGGTCTTTTACACAAACATATATATATATAAGACAAATAATGAAAATTTTATAAAAATACACTTCTATTCTTTTTCTAACAAATATATGATCAGTTTCTCTCCAAAGCAAACAACTATAAATTTCCTTCAAAAACAACAATAAACTATCCCATTTATTCAATGTTTGGCAAAATATAGGATTGGGACTAATACCGCCCATTTCCTTCATTGATCATGTATGGTTTTCTTTCTTTTTTCTTTCTTAAATTTCTCTCTCTCACTCATCTAGATTTTTTAGGATTTTGCTGTTTAGATCTCCATTTATTCAACGCTTGGTTTTGGATTTTTTAGCTATGGATTTTTCCATTCAATGTTCTTTGGAATCTCCGATCATGGGTGAAAATCTTTAAGTTAGTGGGTCTATCACTGGGTTGCATGGTTGGTGTCATTCATGGACTGCCGTTGCTATGCTAGGAGCTTGTTGTTGTTGAGTACAGTTTCGTGAGTTCACCAGGTAAGTAATTTTTCTTTTTAATTGATTTTTTAATCATTTATTTTATATTAAATTTTATTTGTTTTTGGGGTTTTTATGCATTGCTTATTGTTTATTTCATTCTAATTTTCCTTACTTCAAGCTACAATTTTTAATGGGAATAAATATAATCATTGAAACTTTTAAATGCAACTAGAATTTTGTTTTACGTTTGTTGTTTGGTCCATATTCCGCTGAGTTTTGGCTATAATTAGGCAATCTATTGTTCTCTATTTTGAATCCATGTTTACAAATAATTTTGTTGTTTAGCAAGAGTCTATTTAAGAGTTGGAGTTTTGAGTTCAATGTTGGCTACATATAAAGCCACAGTATATCCAGTTGCTACATATGAATCCACCGTATATATACCAAGATATAAGTACTACCACCACAAAGAAGAATAAAAGTAGGAAGACCTAAGAAAAGAAGAATTGTTTTCATTTTTTTTCTTTGTATTTTCAAGGAGCCTGACTTGTTTGAATTGTCATCCTAGCCTTTTTACACGAATGCAAATACTTATGGCACCAGCCTCTAGTTACTCAGCTAGAATCACACTTTCAAATGGCTACTACCATTACAATCAATTAGTCTGAGTAATGTTTAATTCAAAATTCTTTAATTCAAAATCCTAATACGGCTACCAAATGTCATTTACTATGTATCAACCAAGGCATTACCATTCAACCATAATTACTTTATCAACTAAGGAGGGAAAATTTCGTGCCATACTATTATCTAATTTCAATTAGCTTGACCATTACAATTAATCAATCACAAGGCAATCAATAAAACCCCTCCCCCATACTTATGCAACGCATTGTCCCTAATGTGTTCGAAATAAATAAAAAGAACAAGAAATAAAGGAGAGAAAGAGAAATGCACTGTCATTGCCATCATATACAAATTATAGAAATGCTGTGTTAGAATCCATGCCATTGCAAATATTGCTACAGATCTAGAAGTATGCTAGAAAAAAGAAAGAGAAAAGATTAAAGAGAATAATAATAGTCATCCAAAATAAAGCAACGTAAAATAAAAAATGAAAATAAAAGCAATCGTAAATAATAGAGTACAGTAATCTAGAGAATAAAATAGAAAGAAAAAGAAATAAGGATAAGAAAAAGAAAAAGAAAGAGGAAACTAGTCCTCCATAACATCATCAGCACCGCCATCGTCATCATCATTACAGACGTCGATTGGAGGTGGAGGTGGTGGTGAAGGTGGTGGCTGACGGGTAGGGTAGAAATAAAATCTCTGCCAGAAGTCCATCATAGAGTGCTCTAACCATCAATGATGCTCAGCCTCATAATCAAGCTGAGCCTACTGTTGTTGCATCATTTTCGACATCTAGGTTTGCTTGTGTGAAGATATTGCTGTTGGAGATCGAGATGACCTATCTTACTCTTCATGCAACATAGTTGACACTCTAGATTGGTCATGTTTCGATCGTCATCCTCGATAGCCCTAATAAAATGGCCCTAATCACAGAAAGGTGGTCCAAAGGAGAAAGGTACAGAACTAGTGGTGAAAGGTCCCACAGGAGCATATGAGCTAGGGATATCAGCCTCCGATGGCGGAGGGTCAGTAGGCGCATTAGGTACTAGCATGAAGGTCTTTCGAGGATCCAACTAAATCAATGTGGGCATTCCCATATGCTTTGGCATACCATAAAGCGTCATAGGAGGAAGACTCTCCAAAGTTCCTGAGCCTTGGGCTAATCTCATGATGTATATACTCCCAAATAAAGCCCCTTTAGGGCCTTTCTTGGACTGCTTAAAGAAGAAATGAACTAAGGCATAAGCAACATTACACCGGTGGTCCTTTACTAGTCACATCAAAAAGAATAAGTCTTGCCTAGTCACCACATCGGTACTGTCTTGATGAGCACAAATGTTATAGGCCAAAAGATTGTGCACCACCTAGAGAGCAAATGACTAAAAATTAGAAGCCTTGGACACCGCTGGATGGTACCCCGCTGCCTCTAGAGCCAGTTGCTGCCATATTGTCTTAGGCACCTCATCATTAGGAAAATCAACCTCGGCGCCCTTATAAACATCGGTGGTAAGCTTCAACTGCTATTATAACCCCATAGCCACTGCCATGTCATTGATAGAATGCTAATATAACCCCATAGCCACCGCTAGATCGTTGATACTAAGGTGGAAATCCTTTAAACCCAATTGGAATTGGAGTGATGGCTTGCTTACTCTAATTATCTTCTTGTTAAATCGGAGAGAGCAATAAAACTTGAGAGTCAACTCTCGATATAGGGGCTTGAATATCTTAAAGAACGGCTTCCACCCCGGTTGATTCACCAATGCCCTAACACTCTCTGATAAGCTAGTACTTTCCATAGCCCCCCAATCAATTGTTCAGGCTAGCTCAAAATCCTTGTTGGCCAACTGCTCAAATTTGGTGCGTGACTCTTTATCAGCAAATTGAATGTAGGGGTGGTCGTTGATGAACATAATGTTCGGTGTTGTTGTCGGTGGTGGGTGGTGAGAACTACTCTCACGTCATGCTCGCTTGGTTGGTAGCTTAGCTGGTCTTTTAAAGGTGTGGCTTTCTTTGGTCCTGTGTCTGCAAAACAATTAAAACACCCACCCAAACAACAAAACTAGAGCATACAGGAGGTTAGTCTAACAATAATTGAATCAAAGTAGCCTTAATATCACCATACCCATAAAACAAGTTGTTTGGCTTATTGCCGCAACAATGCACACCAAATCAAAACCATCAAAATTCATAATCCTCACTCCACACCAATCTAACACTTCTCAAATAACCATGAAATCAATTAACTCCACACACTTAGGATAGAATAGTGTTTCAATTATGATATTGGAAAATCTCAATATAAAAATCAAAAGAATTGCACAGTGGGTAAACCATGCACAAGGGTTCAAGAACAAAATTAAGAAAATTTCTTTAAAAATACCAATTGAACCGCAAATCATGCATTTTGTACATAGCCTATGCAAGAATTATGATTGAAACCCAAAGTATTCAATTTTTCACATTCTAAAACATAGAAAATTCAAAATAAATACAATAAGAGAATGAACAAGACAAACTTAGAGGTGTATGTGTAGAAATTTGAATTGTGGTGTATAAATGAAAAAAAAAACTTATTTAAATCCTCTTCTTGAAGCTTAGAATGGACTTTGTGAGTGTGTGGGTTAGTGGATTTCATGTGCTAGGGTTTGAAGAGAGAGAACATTGAGAGAAAATTAAGAGAATGGTGAGAAATGAAAGAGATAAATGGGCATGACTGTCTATTTATTCAAGCCGTGGCCATGCCCATGGCCACGGGCATGCCATTAGGTGTGGTAACAGAATATATATATATATATATATATATATATATATATATATATATATATATATATATATATATATATATATATATATATATATATATATATATATATATATATATATATATATATATATATATTTTACTTACTTACTTACATTGTCCCATACCTTTGACTCTGGGTGTGAGTCAGGGTGTGGGACCTTTTTAGATGGTAGAAGGAAAATGTGCCTTAGGCCACACCTTGTCATATGGCCGTGGCCTTGGGCGTGTGATTGTTCTATGCCCATGACCCAAGGTGTGGTAGGCTACTAGATAGATTTGGTTTATGGTCCTTATGCCATGCCCACAGTCACAGGCATGGTCCAGGGCATGGAATACTCCTAATCATTCATATCGAGGCAAATTTTCAACCTTTTTCCCTCCATAAATTCAGCAAACTAAAGGCACATTATCCTTAAACAAATAAACACAAATAGAATAAAAGAAAAACATGCTAAAATACTAAAAAAAAAATGTTGGGTTGCCTCCCACCTAGTGCTTCTTTAATGTCATCTTAGCTAGACGTTCAGGGTGATCACTCACCCCAAATCCTGGAGATACTCAATCTTCGTCACTTGATTCAATTCTCCCCCCAAGTATAGCTTAAGCCTTTGTCCATTCACCTTGAAATCATCCTTTTCAGGATGACTTAGCTCGACTATTCCATAGAGAAAGACACTTTTAACAACAAAAGGACTTGAGCATCGAGACTTTAATTTTCTAAGGAAGAGCCTAAGCCTAGAGTTATAGAGCAATATTTGATCTCTTGCTTTGAATTCTTTCCTTTGCTTAATTCGAGCATCATGCCATCTCTTGGTTCTCTCTTTGTACATCCTTGCATTGTCATAGGCCACCAACCGCCATTCATCTAGCTTATTAACCTGTAATTTTCTTTTGGTGCCTGCAACATCTAAATTAAGGTTAACTTGCTTTATAGCCCAATAGGCCTTATGCTCAATCTCAACCTGCAAATGACAAGCCTTTCCATAGATCAATCTATATGGTGTGGTACCCAAAGGGGTTTTATAGGCAGTCTTATAAGCACATAGAGCGTTATCAAGCTTTTCTGACCAATCCTTCCTAGAGCACTCTACTAACTTCTTAAGAATTCTCTTGAGTTCCCTATTTGAGTTTTCCACTTGACCACTTGTTTGCGGATGATAGGGGGTTGCAAGCTTATGTGTAACACCTAACCTTTTAAGCACTTTCTCTAATTGGTTGTTACAAAAGTGAGTCCTTCTATCACTAATAATGGCTTTTGGAGTGCCAAACCTAGAGAAGAGTTTCTTAAGGTACTTCACTTCCACTCTAGCATCATTTATGGGTAAAGCTTGAGCCTTTACCCATTTGGACACATAATCAACAACTACTAAAATGTATTTATTACCAAAAGAACTTGGGAAAGGTCCCATGAAGTCGATGCCCTATACATTAAAAACCTCACACTTAAGAATACCATTTTGGGGCATCTCATCACGAGTTGAGATATGTCCTATTCTTTGGTAACGATCACATTGTTGCACAAAGTTATAACTGTCCTTAAAAAGATTTGGCTAATAGAATCCCAACTCCAAAAATTTTTAAGCTGTCCTGCTAGGTCTATAATGTCCTCCAGCTGGCCCACTGTGACATTGCTTGAAAATGCTCTTATTCTCGGGCCATCCCACACATCTCCTGATTATCCTATCAGCACAGATTCTAAAAAGAAAAGGATCCTCCCAAAAGTAATATTTTAGGTCAGAAAAGAATTTCTTCTTTTGCTGATATGAAAGATCTTTTGGAAGCTCCCTAGCAATAAGAAAATTTGCAAAATTCGCAAACCAAGGAAATTCAAGATTAAGATTAGAAGTACTTACCATAGCATAGAGCTGCTCATAAGGAAAGTTGTCATCAATGTCCTCTTCTTTTAGCTGCTCCAAGTTTGGGTCCTCCAATCTTGACAAATGATCCATTGTAAGATTTTTCACTCCTTTCTTGTCTTGTATCTCCAAATCAAATTCTAGCACCAATAGTACCCATCGAATCAATCTCGGCTTTGCATCAGTTTTTGAAAACAAGTATCTCAAAGCTGAGTGATCCATGTAAACCATTACTTTTAACAAGATCAAATATGAACAGAACTTATCAAAAACAAAAACAATAGCTAGCAGCTCTTTTTCTATGGTGGTGTAGTTAGCTTGGGCCTCGTTTAGTGTCTTGCTGGCATAATAGATGGGCTAAAAATGCTTCTCTTTCCTTTGGCCCAAAATTGCCTCGACTGCAAAGTCGCTCGTATCACACATCAACTCAAAGGGAAAATTCTAATTAGGGGCCATCATGATCGAAGCATGTATCAACTTCTCTTTTAAAACATTGAAGGCCTTTAAACACTCTCCATCAAAGATAAACTCAGTGTCCGTCTCAAGCAACCTTGTTAAAGAGCGAGCAATTTTTGAGAAGTCTTTAATAAACCTTTGATAAAACTCATCATGCCCCAAAAAGCTTCTAATTGCCTTCACAGATGTAGGAGATGGCAATTTTTCAATGGTTTCAATCTTTGCTCTATCCACCTCAATACCTTTGCTTGATATCTTATGCCCTAACACTACACCCTCACTAATTATAAAGTGACACTTTTCCCAGTTAAGCACAAGATAAGTCTCTTCATACCGAACCAAAACTCTTTCCAAATTCAGTAAATGATCATCAAAGGAGTTCCCATGAACTGAAAAATCATCCATGAATACTTCCATGATGTCCTCAATCAACTCATCAAAGATTGCCATCATGCACTATTGAAAAGTGGCTGGCGCATTACATAACCCAAATGGCATTCTCTGGTATGTGAATTTTCCATAAGGACACATGAAGGTTATCTTCTCCTAGTCTTTCGGAACAATATGAATCTAAAAGTAGCCCAACAAACCATCCAAAATACAATAGTACTCATGCCCAGACAACCTTTTCAACATTTGGTCAATGAAAGGCAGTGGAAAATGGTCCTCTCTTGTTGCATCGTTTAGCTTTCGGTAGTCAATACAAACCCTCTATCCTATAACTACTTTTATAGGGATGAGTTCATTGTTCTCATTAGGCACCACTGTCATCCCTCCTTTCTTCGGTATTACTTGAACTGGGCTCACCCAAGAGCTATCTGAAAATTGGGTAACAAGTGGCTTAATTACTTCATATTTCACCACCTCTTTCATCTTTGGGTTTTGTCTCCTTTGTGGCTGCATTATTGCTTTAAATTCATCCTCCATAAGTATTTTATGAGTGCTGAATGATGGACTAATACCCTTAATGTTCGCTATCTTCCAAGTGTCACCTTTTTGTGCTTCTTTAGCAACTCAATAAGCCTAGCTTTCTGTTGGGAAGATAGGTGAGCATTCAAAATTATTGGCAACTTCTTTCCCTCTACCTAAAATCCATACTTAAGTGCTTTGGGAGGGGTTTAAGTTCTAGAATAGGTGGGTCTGCTATGAAAGGCTGCATCTTTTCTTCTTTGGGCATTTTAATTGTTTCATATGCTCGACTCTTAAAAGATTTGCTTGCCACCAAATAAGCTAGCTGCTCTATTGCTTCCTGATCCTTAACATTTTGCTGCACCAAACATAACTCAAAGGGATCCTTGGAAACAATGTTAGTAACAAAATTGACAGTTTCATGCTCAACAACATCATTGCATGAATCCACCTCATTAAGTGTAAGTGGGTACTTCATAGCACTAGTAATATGAAAGACAAATTTTTCATTTTCCACTCTCAAAGTCAATGTTCCATCATGGACAGCAATAAGGGCACAGGCTATATTCAAGAATGGCCTACCAAGGATAAGTGAAATATCCACGTCCTCATCCATATCAATGATGAAAAAGTCATTAAGGAAAATAAATTTCCCGACTTTTACCAACACATCTTCAAGAATCCCTCGAGGATGCACCACAAACTTATCAGCTAGTTGAATAGTCATGTGCGTTGGTTTTGGGTTCTCCAATACCTAATTCTTTAGACATCTTGTAGGGCATAACACTAATGCTAGCCCCCAAGTCAGCTAAGGCATTTTCAATTGAAAGGTTACCTATGAGACATGGAATATTAAAGCTACTAGGGTCTTTTAGCTTCTTAGGTAACCTTCTTTGCAAAATTACTTAGCTCTTTTTCAATAAATGCACAAATGATACCTCTTTGAGGTTCCTTTTGTTAGAAAGTAGCTCCTTCAAAAACTTGGCATATTTGGGCATTTGTGATAAAGCCTCGGCAAATGGTATGTTAATATGAAGTTGCTTAAATAATTCACAAAACTTACTGAACTGAGCATTAATTTTATCCTTATGCAAATGAGCTAGATATGGCTCTCGAGGCTGATACTCCTTTACCATCGGGGTAGGCTCTTGTGTTGGTTTTTCTCTCTCTTTGTCCACTGCTGCCTTCTCTCCCAATGCAACTTCCTTTTCAGCTTCTTTGTCATTGCCACCCTATGCCTGTTCCTCAACCACTTCTTCTTGGTTTTTCTCAACAGCCCCCTCAACTTGCTTACCACTCTTCAAGGTGATTGCTTTTAGCTGTTCTTTTGGGTTTGCCTTGGTGTTGTTAGACAAACTTCCTTGTGGTCTCTCACTAAGTAATTTAGCCATTTGTCCCATTTGATTCTCAAGATTATGGATGGAAACTTGTTGATTCCTAAGGGTAGTCTTTGTTGCTTGGAATCTCATTTCAAAAGCAACTACAAATTTTTTCCATCATTTCCTCAAAATTGGTTTTTCTAGGAGGAGCTTATTGAGGCTGATGAGCTTGGAATCCCACATTTGGTTGCTGGAATCTCGGTGGAGGTCTTATGGCATTTTGATTGCCCTATGAGAAATTTGAATTATTTCTCCACCCCAGATTATATGTGATGCTATAGGGGTTATTTTGCTGCCTTTGAGGTGCATTTCCTACATACTCAACTTAATCCATCTTGGCAAAATTGTTACCACTTTGGTAATCATGACTTTGGTGGTCACCCCCACACTAATCACATAACATCACCTGGACTGTCTTCGTTAAAGAGGAAGCTAAAGAATCAATCTTTTGATTCATCACCTCTAATTACGCTGTTAAGGCTACAATAGGGTCTAGCTGATAACTCTATATTTTTAGAGTTATTTTATTTGTTTAAACTCAAATTTTAGCTTAGTTTTCAAGAATGTAATAATATTATTACTTATTTTTAGAAATAAATAGTTCTACAATTTATAAATAAATTATAATATATTTTTAGTATTTTTATTTTATTTTTTGTAGATCAAAATGATTTCACATTGATGCAATAATATCATGACTCAGGCAATGATGTCATTTTATAAATGATGCAGCCAATGATGTCATTTTATAAATGATGCAGGCAATGATATCATGAAATTAATGATGCAAGAGATGATGTTATGAAAATAATGATGTAATCAATGATGTAACATGGTTGAAAATGAAGATGGAATTTGCCTATAATAGGCATTACCTCTCTTCTCCAAAATCACAACTCAAAGTAGCAAAATATAGATGTAGAGAGAATTACATATATTTTCTTAGAGTAGATTTCTTTTATTATTATTTTGATCAAGAAGAGAAGTTTTTGGAGTTTGAGTTCATCAAATATTATATTCCAAAACAAGTTCTTTCTAAACTCTATTCTTGAATTTAATTATAAGTTGTCATTATATTTGTTATTATGTTTGTTATTTTGATTGTTAATTTAATTGTTTCTTTCTTTTTAATTATGAGTAGCTAATTTTATTTTCTAGGATTTAGATGTAATATTTTGTTTTGCATATGATTCTTTATATTTAATTGATTATATTTGATTGTTGGAATTAATCTTTTATCTTAGAACTTAATGCCTATAATTAACTAGCCATTAATTGCATGATTTAAGATATTGTGTGAAGTGGCGAGAGTGAAAACACAACATTAGTTTATTAGGATAATTGACCTAGGGAATGTATTGCTTAAAGATAAGAATACTCCTTTTTGAATTTTAAAAGGATTTCCATAAAAGTTAATGGGTTTGTGTTAATTGCTTATGATCACGAGAGTAGATGTAAGGTTAATATGAACACACATGTTGTATCTTGAGAGAGAACATCATATAATTTAGAGAAATCTAATAATTAATTCCAGCAAAAATAATCCATCTAAAGATTATAAAGAAATCATATGTGATCAATTGATGAATTTTAAATCCTAGACCTTTAATCTTATTTCATATTTATCATCATTTATTTACTTGAATTTCACTTTAGCTTAAAATATAAATTCTCATAATTGATTTTCTAAATAATAGAGTAATCTTAATTTTGGTACTTGTCAACCCTTCCATATGGATTTGATACTCTATTCACACACTATTACTTGGCATGACTTATATACTTGTAGAAATTGCGCAACACCAGCTGATGTGAACCACTTATTCTTAATCTTCCTAGTTCCCTTAGGACTTGCCACTGATAGTTATTTAAAGCCATGTCTTTAATCAAATCCCTTACTTGTTTAAGAGTCTTGCTATTAAAAGAACTACCAACTGCAACATCTATAGCTTGCTTTCTTGTGTAATTCAAATCGTTGTAAAACGTTTGAATTTGCAGCCATAGTGGGAAGCTCGTAATGTGGACACTTCCTCAGTAAATCCTTATATCTTTCCTAGCCATCATACAGTGTCTCGCCATCTTGTTGTAGGAATGACAAGATGTCATTTTTGAACTTTGCTGTCTTTGAGGGTGGGAAGTATTTCTCCAAGAACTTCTTAGTAAATTGGTCCTAAGTAGTGAAGTGACCAGGTGGAAAAGATTTAAGCCATTTCTTGGGCCACTCCGCAAAAGAGAAAGGGTACAATCTTAACCATATGGCCTCATTGGATGCTCCATTGATCTTAAAAGTGTCATAAATCTCTAAGAAATTCTCCAAGTGATTGTTAAGATCCTTATCAGGGAATCCATCAAATTAGCAGTGTTGCTGTATCATTTGTATGAAATTTGGCTTGATTTCAAAGTTGTTGTTCATCATTGCCAGTCTCCTAATGCTTGACGTGGTCCCTTGAAGAGTGGGTCGACCAAAGTCCAGCATTGTTCTTGGTTCATCATCCTCTATTATCTCTATTTCCTCCTCTTCACTTACTTCAGCATATTCTTCAGAATTCTCTACCTCCTCCAGCCAAGCTACTTCCTGTTTCTTTTTTTTTTTTTTCTAATTCTTTAGTGTTTTTTTCTAGCTTTGGTTCAAAGACAAGTACTTAGGAAGAACTCGCTTTGCTCATGCAAATAGAAGAGTACCTAAAATGACAGTAGACAAACTAGAACAATGCTTAAAAACATGCAAACAAAAACTAAATCAATAATCTCAATTTTATTGCTAATATTGAAAATTGTTGTCCCTTGCAACGGTGCCAAAAACTTGATGCATAATCTGCAAGTGTATAGGTTGCACAAGTAATATAATGATGAATAGAGTTATTGTTCTATTGGGGATAAGGACAAGTACTAGCTCAAACATTGATTGTTGTCTAGTTAATCAAAAGTTTGAATAATGTTTAAATTAAAATAACTAAACTAGATTAAAAACTTTAATTAAGATAATATAAATGAATTACAAGAGAAGAATTAATGGTAGAAGCTACCTAGGTATTTGAATCCTCCTAGACCTCATGTGTATTTCATGAATGGAACTCAACTAAATCAAACATCAAATTGAATCGGCATTCCACTAAGTTAGATTGAAACCTCTCTCGAGCGATTCAATCCCTAATTACTAAGTATTATAAAAGGAATCTCTTCTCAATTTATAATTAAATAGAAACAACATTAAAATCAAGGAACCATAAACCAAAGAATCTTGTAAGTCTATCTCTAACACCCCAATCAATTCTCAACCTTTATGAGTGATCAATTCTAGCTAAGCTTTCTTCAGACAATTAGCAAGAAAACTAATTCCAATTATTAAGCATGCAATTGACAAGAGGAAATAACAAATATATATCATAAAGATAAATCAATCCAAATGAATGATTTAATTGATTAAAAATCCATTTAATCCATATAAAGTAATCTAGGATTCATCAAATACCTAAGTATGAGAAATTTAGTTCATAATGAAAAAGTAAAAAGAATAAAAGATAAAACACAGAGAAATTAAACAATCTATAGTGGATGAATGATAATCCAAACTCAAATATTCAATCCTTGACTTAAAACATGAGGGACTTCGATCTTCACCTTCGATCTTTAATGCAAAACCTTAATTTTTCCTCAAAGAAACTACCTCCAATTGATAAAATTCAGATCCCCTAATTCTTGTGCAAAAATTTCTTTATATACTCTATTAGACTTGCTACCATGCCTGTGGCCTTGGGCGTGTTAGGCATGGGAACGACTAGAAAAACTTTGGCTTGGTGAAATTCAGGCAGAAGCTTTCCCTCTTGTCCCATAGGCACACCTTTGCCTATGGCCTTAGGCATGGGAATGGGGCGACAGATATTTCTTTTTCGTGAAATCAGGCAATAGCAATTTTCTTGGTATATGGGCACTCCCATGGCTATGGTCCACAGTATGGCCCTAGCTCTACTATGCTTTTGCCTCTTCAAAATGCTCCATCTTTCAACTAAACTCTATCATTGTTTTGTACTATCATCTCATGGCATGTTAAAACATAAGGTTTCTGAAATGGACAGAGAACAACACTAAAACAAATAAATCAAACTCAATTTTAAGCATAAATCATGATAAAAGAGGGGATAAAATGTAGGCATTCATGTACTTATCAAGAATCAAGGCAGCATATGAGACTACAAAGCAAGTCAAGTGTGGAAAATGCAGACAATTAGGACACAACAAAAAGATGTGGAAATCCACCCAAAAAATTTTGATACAAGATGTTATTATATTCAAAAGTACAATATAGATACTCTTAGCTAATTCAATTTGTATATAATTGAATTGATTAAACACATTATGGCAAATAAGCTTTTTGAAGTTTTGGTGGTGTTATTAAAAATAATTCATTGTTTTATATACTTAAACAGATATAAGATATAATAAAAATTTACCAAGAAATGGTATACTTTTAATACAATTAGGTATACATTGCATATATAAATGATATTTGTTACTTGATATTTATAAAAGATAAGTTCTAGTAAACAATATACATTAAACATAATTTGGTATATGATTAGTATATGAACAGTGTAAAATCCCAAACTCAAGTAAGTTGTACAAGTCAAGATTATATGATTAATGAATGATAGAAAATAAGTTAATTACCCAAGTTAATGATGAATGAGTATGATAGATTCTTGAAGAAGATATGAGAAAGAATTTTTCATAATCAAGTTAAGCAAGTTCAAGGAGAATGTGATGGAATTACAATTGAAATAATAGTAGAATATTATTAGAATGGTTAATATAGATTAAATGAAGAAATAAAGCTTAAATAGAAGTTTAAAACACCTAAAGAATGAAAGAAGTATTGAAAGAGTGGAAAGGAGATTACATAATGGCATCCATGTAAATAAACCAAAATCAAGCAGTAGAATGATAATAAGAAGCTCATCTTGGCCAACCATGTTAAGTCATTTGGCCAATCAACCTTGACATTTTATATTTATTTTTTGACTATAAGAAATTAAATTTTCTACAAGCTCTTCAATTTTTCTTCTCTCTTTACAAAATTTCTCTACACATTTTTCTCATCTATTCTCCCTAAATATTAAAAGAAAAAAAATATACTAGATATATATATGGAAAAGTTGGTAAGGAGAAAGGAAAGAGGAGAACCAATTAAAATTTGACATATTTCTACTTATTCTTTACTATTAAAGCCAAAAATTTTCTGTTGGCTTCTTTTCTTTTCCTCTTTCAAAAATTTTTTCTAAGTATTTCCTCTCCATATTCTCTCTACCTTGAAAAAATTCTCTCAAATTCTCAATTGTTGATCTTCGTATTTTCAAGGGAAATTAATTTAAGATCAAAGGTGAGTAAGATTCTAAGCTTGTTGTTAAGATTGGCCAAGCTTATTTATTTTGATAAAATTATTTTCTTGATTCTAATTAGTATGTAATAGATTTGTTCAGATGTTTGAATGATTAAATTGAAGATTAGAATGTTTAATTGAATTAAATTATCTATGGAGTGATAGCTAAGGTTAATTGGAGGTTGCTGTGAGAAGGAATTTAGAGAGTAGAAACTTGTGATAATTATTTTATAGCCCTTAGAGAGACAATTAACAGAAGTGCAAAACATAAATATTGTATATTTATGTCTTCTATATGCCGTAAAAATTTCAAGTTATTCTGAAATCATATGATGTGTCAAATTGAATAACAGTACAAGCTACTAGAAAATGGTATAAATTAGGGCAGAATTAAATAGGTGACTATAATTAATTTAATTGAATAGGTAAATGATCCTTTATATATATATATATATATATATATATATATATATATATATATATATATATATATATATATATATATATATATATATATATATATATATATTCTCTGTCTCATTAAAATTTCATATCAAATAATATGATTTGATATAGTGAATATGTAGCTAAAAATGTATTACTCAGGCTGTCATAGTATTTGGTGATCCGAGATTGATTAGCTAACTTGGAAACTTTGGGGATAGAATTAAGCTTGACATAAAACATAAGAAATATACATATATGTCTAGAAAGTTTATATAAAAGGAATTATAAATTGGATGTTCATAGAATGAGATATAATCAAATGAATGAAGAACGGTTAGTTTGACCTTATACAAGAATAGGATAGAATTTGAAAATTCATTATAAATTTTATGGTGCGAGAAATGAACTAAATTTTGGTAATACTATAGCTTCACATGTCTAATTTAAGTGAGAAAAAGAATCAAGTTAATTGAATAAATGAAAATAGAGTTATTGCAGTATAAATGTAGGAAGGTCAAGAGTCAACATAGTAAGTATTATTAAGAATGTTGTTAAATTATTGGTTAAAGCTAAGTTATTAATTAAGGTACTTTGCAAATGTTCAATATTTATAATTCTTAGAAGTGATACAAGGAGAAAGAAAGAAAAAGAAGATTGAGATTACCCTATTCGTTTATCAGAAAGAAGTAAATGTAGTATGAGAAGTAAAATGCATTAGTTCAAGGTGAGTGAAAAATATACTGTTATTATTACAATTTGAATTCCGAAACTTAAATTCTTTGATGAATTACATTGTTCAAAAGAATCCATTTAACAAAGAATCATATACATACTCTAAATCCTATTGAACCTTATTTCTTATTTATCAATTATTTGACTAATGTTCATAAATTTATTCAAAATTTCACTTGAATTCCTTTGAATCATAAATGAGGAGTATTTGTTGGATTTCTATATGATGAGTCTACTAAGACATATTTTTAAATGTTTATTATACATTATATGAATTTATTGGAAAATTTATAAGTGTTTATTGAAATTTCATTATGAATTATTGTTGATTTTATTTTTTTTAAATTATTTTACAAGTTCTTAAAGTTTACTGTAATTTTATATGTATATTTATTGGAATTTCTTATTGATGAGTTATTAAAGTTCTTTATATGAAGTATTGTAATTGTTTATATAAAAGTTATCGATTGATTGTAAACCGTTGTAAATGCGAATTATGAGTATTGATACTTTCACTATGTGATATTTTGAATTTAGAAGGCAGAATTCCTCCTCCACCCCCACCCCCCCCCCACCCCCCTCCCCCTCCCCCCCCCCCCCCCCCCCTCTTTTTTTTTTTTTTTTTTGGTGTGGGGAACATTAGATGATGTGGATATTGTAACCCATTAGATAGGATATATTATTCGAACTCTAGTTAGGAAGAATATTGGTGTCCTAGCCATGAGACCTGATCAGTCTTACACAGTTGTATATGTTGGCAAATACGCTATTATTTGTGTGTTGATGAGATAATGTTTGCTCTCATCTATGTGATATATGACAAATTTTGCTAAACTAATGATTAACATATGCTATTGGATTTCAAGAGTGATTTGTTTATAATATATTAAATTCAAAATTTGTAAAATATTAAAGCTATTAAATTGCAAATTTTATGTGTATGTATTTTATTTGATTTCTAAAATTTATTTATATATGATTATTTTGAATATTTGATATTGAGTTCCATAGAATAACTTAATCATTTGCAATAGCTCTATTTGTTTTCTAAAATCTATTGGGTTATGATCTATTAAACTTTCAACATTTCCATGAATATATTTCATTCAATCTCAATGTTTTAAAGGTGTTAAGTTGATCTATCATTTTCAAAAGTATTACAAGTCACTTGCTATTTGAAATGTCATATCTAAGGGTAATATAAGTCATTTGGTATTTTAATCCATTGCTTCAAAAATATATACATTATATGATTTTTGATTCTTTAGTTGAATAAGCTACTTGTCAATTAGTTAATCATTTATTTGTACCTTGGATATGTGAAAACGAGTATTGTTCTTGTAAACTAACTTTGACATTTAGCCTAGCAATATATGATAGTATATTTTTTACTCACTGAGCTTTTCCTTAAAGCTCACCCCTTTCACTTACCAGTGCATGCAGATTGATATGATGCAAATATGTATACCTAAACTAATCAATTAATAGTTAATTTTGTGTTTGAATGCATGAATTTTATCTTTAAAGTGGTGCTTTTAATCGTGTTTTTAAGTGTTTTTTAAGTAATCTAGGTAACTCTCAAAGGATGAAAGGTTCTATGCATGAAAGGGAAGAAGTTTTGCAAGGACTAGCCAAGACAAGCCCATGCTGACTCATGCCCCATTGGTGCCGAGTCGTGACAGAAGATTGTGGTGCTGACTCGTGCCTTTTGGTGCCGAGTCATGCCAGAACCACATGGTGCCGACTCATCCTAGCTTGTCTCGAGTAGTTATGTTGCCTTTTCATCAAAACACTTCATAAAACAGATAAATGTTGAAGCAGCATTTTTTCACTTGAGGTCTTTGTTCAATTTAAAGAGCTATTTGGTTGTATGTATATATTTAAGTTCTAAAGTTTACTCTTAGAGGTCTATGGATCTTGAGGACAATTGTGTTGTAGATTATATGTAAATATATTAATTGTTGAAAGTATTGAGATATTTGATTAGTAAAAGTAATTAAAATGATAATGTAAATGGGATATGCTTATATATATATATATATATATATATATATATATATATATATATATATATATATATATATATATATATATATATATATATATATATATATATATATATATATATATATATATATATATATATATATATATATGAATGTTCATTAATGAATGTGAAATAAGAATGTCACACATGAGTATCAATATAGGATAAATGTGATATTAATCGAAGGCAATGAGGAAATAAGGTTGGATTTGGAAGTGTTATGTTGTGCAAGTTGAGATTTTGGGCAGATGTTGCATGATACCATAGTAAAATAGATAACAATTATAGGTTCTACAGTTTGTTAGTGCCTTTATGGCTTTCCATGCTTATGACCATTGCAGTTCAGAAATTGGGTCACGATAAAAAGTATATGTACACTTATTATAAGTTTTTTTGGAAAAATAGTAAAAAAGATCCAAGAAATGATATACAGTAAGACTATTATGTTGTCAGTTAGGTATATGTATAAGATATGTAATTAATTCCAACTTCAAAAGAATATAAAAAAAAAAACTAAGGAAATGGTATACAATTTAAAGTTACAGAACTTACATTGTTATACTTAAAAACAATAAGGGTATTTAAGTTGCATGTCTTGGTCACTCTCCCAAGTGCATATGACTTTGACTATAGGAATCTCTTTGGTCCTTAGTTTCTTCACTCTCCTAGTAACAATAAGTATATGAAATTCTTCATGGAATAGGTCTTCTCTCACTTTTACAAGGTATCTATAAAATAAATGAGATCAACCATTTGTATATCTCTTTAATACAATCACATGAAAGATATCATGGATTTGAAAGAATATAAGCCATTAGTCCAACCTTTTTATTGCATTATATGGCTTAATGAACTTAAAAGCCAATTTTCATTATTTCCCCAAAGTGTGAAACACCTTTTTAAGGAGAGATCTTAAAGAACACCTTGCCCTTAATTTCTTTTTTTTTTTTCTTTAGGCTTGAGCAACTATATTACTTATCTTGTGTCACCTACTACCAGTTTCTAATTAATGGAATCTTATTCACATTCATTCATATAATCTAAGGATCCATTAGTTTTCACTTTTTCTTTTACTCGATCTACAATCTTATATAATTTTGGGTCTTACCTTTAAGCCATTTTAATCCTTCTTAATGTTAATGACTGGATTGTAGAGTGTGTCAATAATTCTCCTGTACCACTTACCTTAAAATATTAGCAATTGTTATACCAAGCTGCATTAATATACACTTGGTAATCCTCATAATATCTTTTTATATAACATAATTTTATGCAAGGCAATCACTATGTAATCTATTCTTTTAAACTCATTCCTTACTAACTTTACTTTCTTACTATCAACTATTTCTTACTGCTACTATTCTTCATAATCATATACATATATAGTGTTTATCACACTTGTACTAGATATCATGCCTAAGTTCCATTAAACAAAATAAGAACTCCTAATTATACAACCAAATTACATCTAATCACATCTTTATCCCATTAAGTAACTCAATTATTCATATTCACTTATGTTTTATTTCTTTATAACAACTTATCTTCGCAATGCCACATCAAGGAGGAGCCAATAAAAATAATCTTGCATAATGTCATACATCCACATGTAATTTTGCATGTTAGAAGTTTATAACCTCATGTCATTCGCCATACTCTCAAGGATTCTCTAGGCAAAATATAGAGACTTTCAAGTTTCTTTATTGCACTATTCCCCTTAAACTTCATATTATACATTATAATCTTTAAACTATATATAGATATGGTTTAATACTTCGTCATCACCAAATTCTAAATCCTTGCAAAGGTAAGTTACAATACTATAATTTCATACTTCATGACCAAAATTAATAATAACACTTCAGCTACACAATATGTTCATTCCTATTCATAGATGAATAATATAACTCAATTCACCTTAAGCCTTTGTATTGGCAAACCATCTCACATACTACATTTCTATATAACCATGTATACCAAGAGCTTATAACTCAAATCAATTCTTTATGATCTTATAAAGTCTCACATTCATATACAAATATTCCTAAATTCCTTATCATTACCAGTTATCTTAACTATTTCAAGTTCAATATTCTTTATAATGTCTTTAACCCTAGCGAACTTCTTAACAAAATATAGAGACATAATAAATGGATAGCACCAAAAATCAAATAATATTCTTGCTTACTCATTCTAAATAGCTATAATACTTGTCACTATATTGTTAGATGTATGTGTCTCTTGCTGATTAAATGCAAATACTCTACTTTGCCCTTAACCTCAATCTAGGTCACCTGAACCCCTAACATCTGTCCTACTCATAGAACTATAGGCTACATAATAATGGATGACTTTATTGCTTTCCCTATAAAGGACAACCTTTGATGAAATAATTGGACTTACTTATTTTAGACATACTCTTATGGCAAACCTACATCTCCCTTCATGCTTCTTCCCACAAGTAAAACATATAGGATAAACATAATGCTATTGTATAGTTCTAGGTGCACTGATGACTCCTAAAATAGAAGCTAGTAAAGTATTCTTAGTCTGGCCTAGACCCTTACCTCCACCTTGGGGTTGACTCTGACTTAAAATTGAAGCTATATACTTAGGTATTCTCACTTTTGAGCTACTTCCTCCTCCTCGACTATTGTTGCCCTGACCTTTGGTCTTGCTCTTCAATTTTTTAGTCCTTTCTTCACTTTATTTTGTGTGCTTTGCTTCCATTTGCTTTCCCTTGTCCATTTCATGAATTCAAGTTCAATTTTCAAAATCCCTAAATTGGTCCATAAACCTAGAATTTGGGAAAACCTCAATTTTCCATTCAATCCATAAATTGTTCATAAATTCATCCAATTAATGCTTAAACAATCAATTCCCATCAATTAATTGAAATTGAATCATTTTATTTCATAAAATCCTAATTTGTCCCACTTAAGCCAAATTTGGGGAAAATATATAATTCATTATCAAATCCAAAATTAATCATAGAATTATGAAATTGGTATGATAAAGAAATTATATGATCATTCAAATATCAAAAACAAGCATTATAACTCTAGTTTCCCCCTTTAGTTGAGTTTATTCCTTCAAAATTCTCAAATCTTAAAACAAGATTCCATAATCCATTGTAACACTTCCTAACTATTTTTATCTATCCAAATTCACCTTAGACACCCCTAAATCAAATTTAGAATACTTTTCCTTTTATTTCGTCAAAGTGGCCGAACCATATAGATGAAGGAAATGGAAAGTTTTGCAATTAAGATACTAAATTCATGCTTAGAAAAAGGAAATGAGAAGATGAGCTTAATTTCTTACCTTGGGAAAACCTTGAATTTAAACTTCTATGTTGATGTTAATATGGGGAGATCTTTCTTTAGTTAGTGTGGAGTTTTGGTGTATAGTTTGCTAAAATGATGTTCATGTACATAATTTTCATATATATATATATATATATATATATATATATATATATATATATATATATATGGTGAGGATTTAATCAAGCTCACTTTAATGGCTATGATTTAAGCAAGTTGGATGGCTAGGATCTTATCTAGGTTGATGATATTCATCATAAAGGGTGGAAATAATAAAATTGAATGTGGACTTTAGTGTAGGAAAAGTAAAAATTCAAGTTGAAGAAGGATTTAACATAGTAAAAAAATGATGGCTTCTAAGTCAAATTTGGTGGCTAACTCATCCTACACACTTTTTAACCTTAGTTAACCATTCTTAACTTTAGTCAAGTATATGTTCACCTATTTATGGGCCTTGTGGGCAAGCCATTCTAATGGACTTGGGCCTTGGGGTTCAAAAACCCATTAACAAATCCATATATGCACATTTCATACTTAGTAACTTACTAAAGTTTTGATTTCTTTACTTTCCCTTTGGTGTACATATTTTTACTTTCTAATTTCATTATACACTTTAAAAATTGTTAGATAAATTTTATTGAATTTATAATATACATTTACTAGCCCTTCATTAATATTGTTCAAGTGTGTAAATCATGTAGGCTCACTAAGTCAAATTAAGTTTGACTTCTATTGTACCATTGTAGCTTTGATTAAAATCAACTTCTCATATCACTATTATTATATCTAATGACTTATGAGATGTTTAGGCACTATGTTCATGTCCATTTATTAGCACTTTAGATTCACATTTCGAACAAATAATTAATGTAGTCATATTAAGTCAAACTTGATTTGACTTTCATTTTATGATAAAAATGCTTATCAAAATTGATTCAATTCTTCCTTTCTTATCATATTGTTCATTAAAATAGATCTCTTGTGGAACTATTGTTAACTCTAATGGGCTAAGGAAATCTTAGGTATTACATACATGGTACATGAAACATATGGATCTTGGTATCAAATTAATCATATACAAATGGTTCTTGGTATCAAATGAAACATATACATATGGGTCATGGTATCAAATGAATCATATACAAATGGTTCTTAGTATCAAATGAAACGTATACATATAGGTCTTGTATCAAATGAGTCATATAAAAAATGTGTCTTGGAATCAAATGAAACATGTACACACAGGACTAGAATCAATTGGCTCATAAAACACATGAGTTTTAATATCAAATGGAATGGAGTATACATGAATCATAATATCAAATTGTTAGGGTTAACAGAGATCATCATATGAATTGGGGCAGAGGTATTAGCATACCTTAAATAGAATTTCTTCTGTGAGCATGCTCCCTTAATCATAAGATTAAGGGTAGCGGCTTCCTTCTAAACATGCCCAAAGTAGAGGCTCTATGTGAGCATGCTCCCTTAGCCATAATAAACATATGAATCCATATGTAGATAGTCTAATGTCTTACCCACATTAGTCAGGAATTTATGCTAAAGGGTTAGCAAATTTGTATATTAGAAATTTTGGCTCTTATATAAAAGAATATCAAATATCAAAAAGTTCATATATAGGTTCACATACACAGTTCACATACACAGTTCAATTAATGGTGAAATATGAATTGGCAACATTGAACATATAGGGTAGCTTGAACATGAATATAGGCTTTATAAGCCTTTAGGATTTCAAATATAAATATACTAGTTGTGAATTTTACACCTTTATAACGCGACTACAGCTTAATACTTGCTAAGTTTAGAACGCTATGCAAATTTTAGCCTTCAAGTATATTGCTACACAGATACTCAATTTTCTAACATGAACCAACACCAATCTTTAAAAAAAAAAAAGAAAAAAAAGAAAGCTTGCCCCCATGTGTTTGCTACAGCCCCATGTGTGGCTGGTCCATCTCTGCCCTTCAAAATGACATTTTTACCCCCATTTTGTCTTACATGCACCCCTTTTCTAGCCCTACCCTTCTTGACTTTTTACTTTTAACATTCTGAAAATGCCCCTTACTCCATTTGCCTACAAATAGGCTTTTAAATTCCACCATTTAACTCACCTCTTGAACTTGTGTTGATTACTATCCACTTGACCTTTCTCTCTCTCCCTCTAGTCAATCTCATTACTAATTGATTAATTAATTCCATCTCCTAATCAAGTTAATTAATCCTTTTAATTGAATACTCTTTTTTAATCACATCACATAATTAATTAACTAATTAATCCTTTTAATTAATTAATTAATTAATCTTTTTAATTAATTAATCCACTAAATCCATCCAATTAATCACTTTTTTTAATCAATAAATCAATCCAATCCTCCATTTTAATTCGCTTTTTTTGAGTAGAATTACCACCCTCCAATTATGATAAAATAGAACTTTGGTCCAGTAAAACCCTTCACTTGCCAAACATAAAAGAATAGCATCTTTTTCTCACCCACACAAATCTAAAATCAAATCAGTTAATCTAATCAACTCCTAAATCTCTCCACTTAACCGTGAAATGAACTATATGAGTTTTGATCCATATTTGATGAGGTATATAGGCACGTTTGGAATCTAAGCTAAACCACAAATCCAAATCTAAACTGTTCTCTTTTGCCCTTCCATTTTTAAATGTAGTTATCAATTTTCATGTTCTTATTTTGTAAGAGAATTTTTGACCTTTCTAGAATCCATAAAGGCTAGAGAAGGCATCCCTTTATTTCATTTATATAATTAGTTAACTTAATTATTTTGGAGTTAAGAAGTGGTTATGTGGTTCTCATACTATCTATAAGGACTAGAAAGAATACTCTCTTTGGCTTATGGATATTTTATTTTACTTACTTTCCTTATTTTCCTCATGCATTCATAATTATTCCATACTTATGCATTTTAATTATTATCTTATAATTGTCATTCATGAAACCAATTTTTAAGCCAAATTAAAGTTAAGAGCTAAATCTATATTATTTAAAACCAAAAACCTAGTCTCCAAAATCTCTTTTGTTTTAAAGACTAGTGATTTTATGATTAGGTAAATTAATAAAAGATTAATGAATTAGAGTCAATTTTGGGTTTTTTTCCTTAATTTTTCCATTTAAAATAAATTAGGATGGCGATTCCCAAATCATTTTTAAAAGTAACCAATCCGAACTCGATAGCTCCAACTGTGAGTCCGAATCTGAATGAGCATTCTAATATGCTCTTTAGTGGATTGGGTGGTGCTTAAGTGAGGCCTCACACTAGTATATTCTTAAACTCAATTTCAATCGCATAAGAAACTCGTGTAACTCTTCACTTAAATAAGAAACTTTTAATTTAAACTTACTTTATCACTTGAACTACAGTGAAGAAAAGAAAATCTCTAGGTAAATAGCTTAAATCTAAGCTTTTTGATGAAAACTAGAATAAAGTTGGCTATGGGTGCTTTAGATTTAAAGACGATAGGTGTTTATGATTTTCTTAAGCATGAAGGGTTCTCATAGCTCATTTAAATATCTTTGGAAGGGATAAAAATACATTAAATACCCATGGGGCTAGCTTATTATTCATCATTGATTTGTAGGGCAACATGGGCATTTCATAGATGTGTCCAGGGCCTATTGCCCATTGCCTAAATTTAAATTGGAAAAACAAAGTGACGTGGGTGTTTCATTGCATGACATAGGCATGCAATTTACATGACAAGGTCATTTCATTGCTTGAAATGGCTTAACATGGCAGTTTCAAGCTTTGGCATAGGCGTGTCATTGCATGTCATGGGCATTTCAAGCAATGACATGGGAATTACTTATCTTAATTGCATAAATTTACACCTACTCATAACAAAGAATTTGATACATATAACTAATAGGAACTTGGGCACATAACAAAGTACTTAGTATACATAACTCATATAAACTTTAGCTCACATGATAACATACACTTGGGGTATTACAATATTTGATTTTCATTTATTTGATTAATGAAAATTATTAATTGAGTTGATTAAACCAAATGATTACACACCTCTACCACTAATGATGGAAATTGATACCCACTATTATTTCTTAATTTCATCTCTATCTCAATATTGAATTTTTATTAGTTAAGAAATAAATATCATAATTTGAACATGTAAATTCTCTTACCCTATGATTCAATTGTTTATAATTATTTATAATTATTTTTTATAAAAAATTTTTAAAAGAAAAGTATTACCAAAATCTAATATCTTAATCTCTTATGATATTATGAGATTATGGAAACATTATTTATTTTAAACTTCTTAGTGGTTTAATTTTTTCAACTAATATGATACTATTTTATAAATTTATCCAATATCCCATAATTTCTTTGGAGCTTATCTAATCTCTTTGTCATAGTTGCCACATCAATTGAAGGTGCAGGGGGAGGAATAACATTTTCCCCTCCTCTACCAATATAATTTTCATCAAATGGAACATCTCACCTAGGATGACCCTGTCTTCACCTCTTCCATGTCTAGGAGGCATATTACTACTGAATAAACAAAGAGAAGCTTTTGACATAATGATATATTGATCTATACTAAAGGAAAAATAAGACAATGATGAGGAAGGATCCTATGCTTTGTAGTTTTCCTTAATCATACTTACTCTTAACCTAATGAACTTACAACATCTTATGTACTTCAAATTCTAACTATCATCAAAACTTAAGCTCTGATACCACTTTGTCACACTCTAAATCTATTAGCGTGATGGTTTTATAGCATAGGTGGGTATATGACCACTAAACATATCTAGAACCTCATACTAAGAATAGAAACCTAAGTCAAGTAGTCAATAATCTACCAAGATAAACATATACCTAGAAGAAACATAACAATAACATATATAAAAAGAAAACTCATACTTTATATCTATAAGATATCCCATACAAACCCTTACTTTCTATGAAGCAACTAAGAATAGAATTTAACATTTACATTACAAAACTTTAGTCTTAAACATATACATTATTGATAGCTTCAAGGGAGAAAAATCATAAAGCTATGAGGCCTTAGCCAAGCATTGGTTCGATCTGCTAAAGGGAATCAAAATACTCATTTAGGAAAGAACTCACGAGGAAGCCCTTGAACTTATTTTGAAAATTGTTTTAGAGTCGCCACTTTAATTTATTTTTATTTGGAAAAACATAAGGAAAAAACCCATTTGATTCCCATCATTACCTAAGGAAAAAGATCACTACTCTCAAAACTAAAGAGGATTCAGGGACTAGGTTTTCAGTTTAACAAAACATGTTTGGCCAAGTAATATAAAAGTAACTTAAACTATATTTCATGAACAATTTAAGATGCATGGACAATTTATAATATGTATGACCATTGGTTCCAATAATAAATATAAGTAATAGTTAAAAATAAAATTAACATTACAAACAAAATCCCAAACATAGAGGATACCTCCTCTAGCCCTTATGGGTTATGGGAAAGTCATACATTTCCTAAACTAATCCTGATAATAAAGCAAAGAAACAAACACAAAAATAAGTGAAGAAGGTGATAAGGGGATAGTTGATTAATTTTAATTGGATTCAATGCCTGGACCAAGTATGCCTACATATCCCTTTGAATAGGAATCAAAACCCACGCAGTTCTCCCTTCTTGCGAAGAGATTAGTTTAGCCTAGCCACTTTATCATGTTCTAATTGATTGATTAAAAGAGGGTTGAGTTAATTAATTAATTTAATTGATTACTGAGTTGATTAGCTAGCAACCCAGATGAATCAATTTAATTAATTAACTAAAAGAGACAATAACCAAATAGAAAGGAAAATAGGATTACCTTATGCTTTCACAGCTTGGGGATGTAGGGCGGATGAAGCGGATGATCGGATCGCAATTCTACCTTCTCTACATAAGAGACATGAGCCTTAGACCACTAGAATGTAGCTTTACCTTCTCCACACGATGTACACAAGCCTTGAGCAATGAGCTTGCCTCAAACAGGTGAGTGAAAAGCCTTAAACTAGTCATGTAGAAATCAAGGAGAAATCACCCAACTAGCTTTGGAAAACAAGGAGCAAAAGCAAAGCAATATACTTGAAGTTAGTACTTTTTAAGCCTCTAAGTCTGTGTTTTGAAGAGTAGAGAGACCATTTATATATAGGGGGAAGAATGAAGCATAGAGGCTAAAATTTCCAATGTGGGAGCAGAAACATGCCATAGTTGCCGCAAAAGCTGCCGCAGAGGGCTTTGCGGCATCGCAAGAGGCTCTACAGTAATGCCATAGAGTTGTGCAGCAACTGGCTCTGATTCACCTATTCTGCTCGTTTTAGCCCGTTCTCGCTTGTTTCTGATATGTTTTCCATGATTCCAATTGTGTTGCACTTGTTACTGAGTCCTTAATGATTTGATGATGATTTAAGAGTCTTGATTGATTTCTTTCCTGACTGAATGATCTATAATTTTGAGAGGTGCAAAATCAAGGGTTCACAGTTGCCCTCCTCATCAGGATTGCTTTATCTGATAGGCAGTTTTGATGAGTGTGAACTTTAGAATGAAGAGGATGCCCCCAATATATTTGGGAAGAAAAAGGCAGTTCTTATATGGTAGAAACTAGAAGCCGTGTTCTTGTCTAATGGAAATCAAGATAATCCTGTCTAGTAGTTTGTGATGATGTTGATGATGATGATCCTGTGTAGTAGGATCTTAAAAGCAATATTCCTATCTAGTAGGATCTAAAAGCAATATTCCTATTTGGTAGGAATGACAAAGTATTGGTCCTATCTGGTAGGAGTGATAATGAGGATCTTGTATGGTAGGATCTAAAAGTAATATTCATGTATGGTAGGAATAGTAAAACATAAGTCCTATCTGATAGGAATGATAATGATGATCCTATTTGGTAGGATCTAGGAGTAATATTCCTATCTGGTAGGAATAGCAAATCACTGGTCTTGTCTGGTAGGCACGATCATCCTGTCTAGTAGGATTGCCAAAATTATCAGCCCTGTTTGATAGGAGCAAAATACCTATATGTAATTATAGAAATCTTTTATATGTTGAATCTTGAGTACTAGTGGTCAGATGCTTGGAGGAGATTATTGCGATCATATAGAAACTTGCTATTCTAAATTCTTACTTAAGATGGGTTCACTATTGTATTCCCACATGAAAACTTACTATGCAAAAGGTACTATATAAAGGCATGCCACCCTTCACCTTTTGCAACTTCTCTCATTTGTCAAATTTTGGTTCTTTCTCTAGAAATCATTCTCTCTCAAATGGCTTCCCCCTCTAGTAGTCCCCATACCAAAAGCTACCAAGTACCAAGGCATGATCCCAACCCAGCAAACTTACAGCAGGAACTAGAGCACCATGTGTCTAGTATTCGCGCTATGGAGGTATTTACCATTTTTCCCTTCTTTCATGTTGCAATGTTAGTTCATAGAAAATATATGCATGTAAAGTAAAAGTTTTTTTTTTTTTTTACAAAGACTACAACCATTAGATTGAGAGGTGGTAGATCAAATCTATCTGCTATCTCTACTTACTTAAAGACTCATCCCTAAGTCTGAGGGTTGATTGAGCCGTCTGGATTGCTAGGATTTCTATCATTGGATTATATCTGAGAGGGTAATATTCCTTTGGTGCAAGCATTGGCAGAGAGGTGGTGGGATACCACAGACGCTTTTCACTTTTCATGTGGGGAGATGACTGTGACCCCTTTAGGCTTGATGATATTAATTTCGACCTTGAGTCTTAGTGCTTTATCCTGCTTAGACCTCTATCTCGTCAGAGACTATGGTTGACTTATTGGGCATTGACCCTCCTCAAGGTGATCCATATGTCCTCCGTTCTTGGCTTTGAGGGTAGATTGACATTTACATTATGATGTGGGAATCCTTTCAGATGAGCAGGCTACCCACTTACTAATTCTGATGATATTAGGCTGCTCATTTTGCCACACACAGAGGGATACCATTGATCTAAACATTTTGTGCCCGCTTTCCCTTGTCCATTAGTTTTGACACATGGAGGAATTTGACTAGGGAGGTGCACCTTTGTGCTTGATGTACCAAGAGATGTCTGACCTGTCTCAAAGTGTGTTCGCTGCTTTAGGAGGGACCCATATCATCTGGGAGGTATGCTTCTCTCTTTCCACTTCTGTCTTATACTCACCATCCTTGTGTCTTCTAATTATTTTCCTTTGTGCAGTATTAGGCCTACAAGCACTTTCCCTTTCTTGCTCCTGCTTTGAGGGATCATATAGTAAATTATATCCCGAGCGGCTATCTTTGGCAGACATAGAATCACCGTCATAAGGAGAGATACGATTTTCACCATATTCGAGATTTCTTCTCTTGTTTAGTATCATTACAGGTATGCACACATGCTTAACACATCATCTTCATCACTCATTCTAATATTCTATTTTTCCCCTATTATTCTTTTTTCATAGGTTCGGTGGTTACCTTTTGTTGACAAACTTCGACTCATCACTCCATACCATGAGTCTAGTGTGGCTTTGTCTTCTCGCTGCCTCCTTTTATGTTTTTGCATTGATTCCATGTTTTACCTTGGTGAGAGAGTTTGCAGTCAGATTACAGGAGAGAGGAAGGAGGAGTGGTGGTCTGAGGTTTGCTGCAGATGCCCCTTCTGATAGGGCTAGATCGAGTGAGCAAGCGACTTTTCTCACCTACTTATGGGCAAAAGAGGACTTGAATTATGTTTCTCCTGATCATGACCTGGCTCGATATGAGATCCCTTATGACCTTTTTATTGATTTTATCCCATTTCCAGATCATGAGGGCAAAGTATGTGCTTCTGCCCCCTTTCTGAGCTTACTTTTTGTCACTTAATGTAGTTTCTTACTCATCTTTTCCTTATGTGGATCCCTGAGGATTGGGCTCACCATAACTATGAGATGGTTCATCGCTTGAGGACAGCATTGTCTATGACTTTTACTTTGAGTGGTCGTGATGAGGGAGATGATGTAGATCGAAGGAGGAGACATGGGCAAGGCTGTTGTTAGCTTACCTCCTATTATGTTGATATTATATTGACTTATTATATGATTATGTAAACATATATGCATGTTGAGGCAAAACTTGACTCATGTTATATTTTATTTGTATGATGCATGGATGTTATGACTCAATTATACAAGGATTTAACTTATGTATGTTATGAATGAACCTTTTCTATGAATGAATGTATGGTAGGGCTCCACCATTTTTCCCTTTTGCTCTCTCCCCTTTTTTTCATCAAATTATTCTCAAATATTGCATGATCTGCAAAAAGGAAGGGTTGTGGTAGCTTGAGGCAATGTGCAATAGGGGTGCAGCAGTAGGTGGTACTGTGTGGTGCTGCGCAGCCTTATGCGGTTGTTGTAGAGAAGCTTGCAACATCGCATTGATGTTTGCGACAGTGCCAAAGAGACACTTGAGGAATTACATGATCTTTTATGGCAATCCCAATAAAAATCTTTAATTTTCCCCTATATATACCCCTCTTATGGCTTAGAAATCCTCACAACTGCAATTTCACTTTTACAACACTTTTCTTGCTTTCTTCTCTTTACTTTTCTCTCATCTTTTCCTCTAATTTCCCTTTTCCTTTTCACTCATGGAGCTCTATTTTAGTCATTCAATGCATTTATGGACCAAAAACCTTGAGTAAGTGGAGCGCATTAATTTAGGGACTTTTGGGATTAGTGCATGCCAGCCTCGAGAGGAGTTTGAGTGGATTAGGACTTTTTGAGAGCTTGTCTGAAATTTTGGGATCCTGAGGTGCATGTTTTTAGATTTAGGGCTGGCATGGATGAAATGTTCCCTACTTTTGAAGAATTCAGTGTGTTAATAGGATCTAGTCCTGAAGCTAACTTGGCTGCCCCTACGCTAAGAGTAAGGTACTTCAATTCATTTCTAATGCTCTTGGGATGGGACACTACAACTATTAGCCCTATGGTCATGAATGATTGGGTGGACTTAACTGTTGTAGTTATCGAGTTCTATGATCCTCGAGGCTTTGAAGACAAGGAATGGTAGGATCATCGGATGAATGCTTTAGCCTTTTATCTGACTACTAGGTATCTCTTTATAGGTTCAACTGGTTAGGGGACATTAGGATAACCAAACTAATTTTTCAAATGGCCAAAGGTCACTCTATTGTTGGGATTATCTTAGCAGAAACAATCTTTAGCTTGGATCGAGCTTACAAAAGTGATGGGCCTTGGTTTGTGAGTCTAATCATTCTGTAGGTATGCTTTTTTTTCCCTCCTTTTCCTTTCTCTTTCCCCTTTCCTTTCTTACTTAGTTATGTTTCTGCACAGATTTGGCTAAGGGATCATTTGCAAGTGGTTACTCCTCTTACTAAAAAGGACTACTTTGCTTCATTGTACCGATCTCACACAATAACGAGGAAATTCCATTATGAAAAGGATTAGACTAAGTGGCGGTTTGGGCTTGACCCACAAGAATTGTTGTGGCTTTCTCCTTGGTATAAGATAAAAAAGTTTATGACTATGAGTTATGGCTACAAGATGGTTTATTTGTTGGGTTTGAACATGGTGACATTATACCAAGGAACAAGGGTGATGCACCAGATGGGTCATGCACAAGGAGTGCCCCTAGACGGAGCTATCTTTGAATCTACTTTTATCACTCCTACTATGGCTAGGGCTGTTACTAATGGATGGGCCTGCAGTTTTCATGTTGTTCTTCCATCTCATTGCTTTGATAAGACAAAGGCTTACACTTTATGGTGGATTGCTACATCTTGGCCATCAGAGAAGATATGGATGGTGACTTTACTCAACGAGCTAGAAGATGACATTTTTGTAGGGGAGACTACTAACAATTAGGAGATCTATTATTTAGGAATTTAGGCAAAATTTTTTGGATTTTTTTCTTCTTTTAGTGAGCAAGACTCTTGGAGTTGTCTTAAATCCAATTTTGAATAAAACACCATCTTTTTTTTTTAATTTAATTTAATTTAATTTAATTTTTTTTATTTTTTTGCATTGAAACAATAAAGTTTGGCACAAAAGAAAATTTATTAATGATTTGGACAACATCCAATAAGGGCTACCTACGTATCTCATAACTTATTTCTATTACTTACTTTTCTCTATTATTTTGGAGAATGATGTCCATGTAGTTCTAGTTACAATGCATCATTATACGAAGTATCACTTTAATTGATCCAAGTTGCAAGGGTTGGAGAATTTAGTTTCATCCAAATCCATGAGAATGACACCTCCACCTGACAGGATATATTTAAGCACTAAGGTCTAATCCAGTTTGGTCTGAATTTGCCTTTAGGGTCATGCACTAGGCCTCGAACTTCCTTTAAGACCAAGTTTCCTTCTTATAGTCCTTTATCCCTCACCTTCTTATTGAAATGCCGAGAAAATTTTTGTTGATAACCCTGCAGTTGATACAATGCATCCATTCTCTTTTCTGCGATAGTATTCAACTAATCATGATAACTTTTAATCTATTTTATCTCATCTAACTGACTTTCTCTCATGATCCTGGCTGATTTGATTTTCACCTCAATTGGCAGCACAACTTCCATTCCATATACCAATGAGTAAGGAGTCACCCCAGTTAGTGTAATGATGGAAGTCCTATATCCCCATAGAGAGAACGATAATTGTTAATGTGAGTACTTATGATTATCAGTCATTTTTTGTAGGAGGGATTTGATGGTTTTATTTGCTGCTTCAACTACCCCATTAGTTTGTGGTTGATAAGGAGATGATCTGTGATGCTGGATCTTTTCCTTTTTCAAGAGTTGAACTACTTCTTTCTGAAAATGAGACCCATTATTTATAATAATCTTAAAAGGTACCCTAAACCTACAAAGGATGTTAGTTTGGATGAAATGAGCCATTTTTTTTTGAATCAAGTACCCGATAAGGTGTCACTTCTACCCACTTTGTGAAGTAATCAACCGTTACAAGGATGTATTTATGACCAGCAGATGATTTGGGATTTATTCTTCCAATGACATCAATGCCCCAAGTTGCAAAAGGCCAAGGAGTAGTTATGGGCTGCAAGGAATAGGAGGTTGCTTTTGTAGCTTGGCGTAAATCTGGCATTTATGACATTTTCGTACAAACTTTGCACAATCTTCATTCATAGTGAGCCAAAAATATCCCAGACTTGCAATTTTTTGAGCTAATGTGATCCCATTCATGTGCGGCCCTTCTTCCCCTCCATGGACCCATTCCATGATCTGTTGTGCTTCCTCTTTAGTCATGCATCTCAAGTGTATGTTATCCTAGGCCCTTTTATACAAAACATCTCCATTTAGCAGGAAATTTATGGCTAATTGTCCTAGAGTTCTTTGTTTTGATTTAGAAGCCCTTTTCAGATACTTTCCATTCTTGAGATAGTTGAAGATGTCCCAAAACCAAGTTTTTTGATCAACTAGTTGAATATTCATACATAAAGTATAGTACCCTAGTTCTCGCTTCACTTCAATCACCACAGGTTTGATTATTTCCCCATCTCTCATGTCTAGCATTGATGCAAGTGTTACTAGAGCATCTGCAAATTGATTTTTGGCATGAGGTAAATAATGGAAAGATAATTCATGAAAGTTTTCTATTTGATCATCTAAGCGCTTATGGTAAGGAACCAAACGCTCTTCTCTTATCTTCTATTTCCCAAGTGCTTAGGACACAATTAGATTTGAATCTCTATAAACCTCTAGGTAATCAATCCTTAAATTCACAGTAACCTCCTAGCTAGCTATGCAGGCTTCATACTTTACCTCATTATTCATCATTTCAAAAGCTAGCCTGACAGCATAGGCAAATTTTCTCCCTCAGGGGTGACTATAACAATTCCAGCACCATACCTTTTGCTATTAGCTGCACCATCGAATAACAATTTCCAAACTTCAAGCTCAATTTGCATGATCTCTTCATCAGGAAATTTTGGCTCTGACCAATTACTGTCTATTAGGGTTGCAGCTAGTTGATCTGCTATCATACTTCCTTTTATAGCTTTCCTCTGGACATAATTCAAATCAAAAGCTGTGAAAATTGCTATCTATTTGGCCATCTTACTATCAAGAACTAGTCTCTCCGTGAGAAACTTTAAAGGACTCTTGTTAGCCAGGACATGGGTAGTATATGAACTCAACTAATGTTAAAGGTTATGACATACCCATACTAAAGCAAGGCATAACTTCTCGATTTGATTGTACTTAAGGTCATGAGCGAGCATGCGCTTACTTAAGTAATAAATGGCATTTTTCTTATGTGATTCAGTAGCATTTTGGGCTAGCATTGCCCCCATGGCTTCTTCTGTGATGGAGAGGTACAATAGTAGAGGCTTTCCAAGTCTTGGTGGTTGCAATACAGGAGGACTTAGCAAGTACTCTTTGATTTTCTTGAAAGCTTTCTGGCAATAATCATTCCATTACTTAGAGGTTCCCTTTTTTAGCAACTTGAAGATTAGACCATAGACGTTGGCTAGCTGAGCTATGAACCGACTAATGTATTGTAGTTGTCTAAGGAAGCCTCTAATTTCTTTTTCTATCTTAGATGCTAGCATCTCCAAAATAGCTTTTGACTTTGCTGGATCTACCTCTATTCCTCTCTTACTAATCATGTACCCTAAAAACACTCTGGATGATGCCCTAAATATGCGCTTAGTGGGATTCAACTTGAGATTATATTGACAAAGTCTAGAGAAAAATTGCCCTAAGGTGTGTAGGTGATCCTCTACTATTTCAAGCTTGATTACCATGTCATCAACATATAACTCAACATCCTTATGTATCATGTCATGAAAGATTATGGTAGCCATTCTTTGGTAAGTTGCCCCTGCATTCTTTAATCCAAAAGGCATAACCCAGTAGCAGTACATAACCCACTCAGTCATAAAAGCAGTCTTTTCTTTGTTAGAAGGATGGACCTGAATTTGGTTGTACCCTGTATATAAATTAGTCAAGGAGACTACTTCATATTCGGCCATGCAGTCAACTAACAAGTCAATATGAGGTAATAGAAAATCATCCTTGGGGCAAGCTTTGTTTAAATCTTAATAATCCATGCACATCTTGACTTTTCTATCTTTCTTCGGTATTGGAACAATGTTTGCTAACCAAGAAGGATACGTGATTGGCTCAATGAACCCATTGCCTAATGGCTTGGTGACTTCTTCCTTGATCTTTAAGGATAACTCTATCTTCAGTCATCACAGCTTCTATTTGATGGGCTTTATGTGCTCATAAGTACGAATTTTATGAACAGCTATAGCTGGATCCAATCCAGTCATATCCTTGGGTTCCCAAGCAAAGCAATCTAAGAATTCTTAGATCATTTTACTCAACGTCCCTGTCATGATATGATGATGCAATGAATGTAGTTTTTGGTTTTTCATTCATGCCAAAACTTATTGATTCTTTGCCATTTTTTATTTCATTTAATATTTCATTCAAATTGGATTCAAGACAAGGAAAAGGAAAGGAAACAGGCAGCACAGGATCATAAGAAGAAAACTTGAGCTTTTTATTATGAATAAAAGAGCTGTTGTCCATTATTACATCAAAATTAAAAGAAAGACCAAAACATTTGACTACCAACTCAAATGAGGAATTGGAATTAAAAGACTCTGACTATGATTCTTAATCAAATGTGGACTTGGACTCGAACTCTGACTCAAACTCAGACACTAGTTTGGATTTGGACTTAGAGTCTGGCTTGGCCTTGGACTCTAGCTTGAACTCTAACTCGAACTTGCCACACTCTCCTTTCTTCTTATAATACCAGTTGTCAGGTTGGGTTTGAGTTGTTTGGATGAATTTGGTTAAGTTAGCCGCTTCTTCATCTCTTGCCATGCAAATTTACTCAAAGAAAGCAGCCTCCATATTATCATCCCAATCTTGTTCCAACATGAAAACTGGTTCATTCTTGTTCCAACATGAAAACTAGTTCATAGTCTTCTAAGGAAAGCCTGACATCAAAGAAGAGTTCAAAACCAGGGATTAGCTTTTTAGTAATAGAACAAACCTAAGGTTCTGGAAAACTACAATATGGGAAATTCTCACCCTCCTTCATAAAGTATCCATTAAGTGTTTTGAAATAAGGGTGTATGGGCCAATCATATAACTCACCTTTCTTGAGGGCTGCCATTTTCTCTTTAGCCCTTTTCTCTATCTCAGCTAGATCTTCTTTTGTAGGTTTGTAACCAAGACCAAATGGTGGGTTAGCCACATTGTACTTTTTGAACTGACTTACTCCTTGCTGTCTTTTGCCTAGTCCTAATCTAGGAAAATAATTCATTTTTCTCAACATATTAGCAACAATAATATTTCCATAAGGATCGAAATCAAAAGGCATAAGCTTGAGCTCTTTACCTCCTTCTTTCTCTATGAATTGTATTATTTCAAAAGCAAAACCTGATAATGGCAGAGTTAGCAGCTCAGGTTGTATCTTCAGAATTGGCACAGGACTTGGGACCTCACTTTTCCTATACATATCCCCTTTAATAGTGACAATAGAAGATCTATGAGGAAATTTCTGCTTTTAATGGAAGGAAGAGAGGATAGCTTTAGCTTGATATAGCCAGGGTCGTCCAAGGAGGATATTAAAGCATGCTGGTACATCAATAATTTGAAATGGGATAGGATAAGTGATAGGTCCAATGATGATGTCCAAGGTAGCCACATCTAGGACATCCCTCTTTGTGTTGTCATACGCCCTTACAATCTGGTCAGAAGGTGTGAAGTCTGAAGCCTCTAACCCCAAGCAACTTTCTACTTTTAATGGACAAACATTCGAAGTAAACCTATTGTCTATGAATACTATAGGAACTGTTTTCCTCTAAGTAAGGATTGTTATGTATAAGGCATGATCGTGGTTTAGCTCCCCCTTAGGTAGGTCATGGTCATTAAAAGAGATAGAGGTAGCTTTTGTGGTGTTGGTGAGAGAGGCCATTAAAGTTTGAGGGGTGATATCTATGGGAGCTTGGCATTGGTTCAACGACTTGCAAAGAGCTTGGCGATAAGGGTAAGATGATTGGATAAGGCTCCAGATAGATATGTTGGCTTGGGTCTTTTTTAGCTACTTAAGGATAGGGTCCTCATCAGGCTCAGTGCTTCCTCTTATCTTTTCAGCAAGGGATGGGATAGGTTGGATAGATGGTTGGTCATATTGTTGAGTAGGTGCTTGGTAGATCCTACCACTCTTGGTTATAGCATCAATCTCTTCCACAAGATTGCTCAAATCTAGAACACAATAATATTTAGAAGCTAACCAAATTAAAGAGATAGGCTCAACTTCGAGATTAGTGGGGGTGATGAGGTTAATTTGGCGGTTAGGGAGAGGATTGGTGGAAATGTTGGGCCTTGGTTTGGGAGGTATGATGTCCCCACTGTCTATAAGATCTTAGATCTTATGCTTCAAAGTCCAATAAATTTCTGTTTTGTGGCCAGCCCCTTAGTGATACTCGCAGTATTCATTAGGATTGTGATTTGTAGGAAGTGGGTCAGGAGGAGCTCTTGGTTCTAGGGGCTTGATCAACATAGCTTCTAAGGCTTTCTTATATACCACAATCAGAGGAACCCCTAACTCAGTAAAGGAACTTCTTTCCAATCTTAATGGTTGATGATGAGAAATGGGAGATATCTTCCCTTCCTTCTTATTATTTGAGGTAGTGACATTAGCGTGGTGGGGAGTGCTCTTCTTATATCTATTATGGGTGGTCTCAGCTTTGATATGGCCACTTTGGATCAAATATTCCATTTTGGAGGCAGTGGCAATAAGGACTTTAAAGCTCAAGAGGTATTGAGTGAGGAGATGACTTTGCTATATTGGCAAAAGTTTTTTCACAATTATATTAACCTGCTCTTGTTCAGTTGGTCAACTCACCATTTTGGCTACCTTTTTTCTCCACCTCATAAGGAATGAGGAGAAAGATTCCTTCGGGTTCTGCTTGGTAGTCTCCAGATCTCTCCTTGTGATATCCACTTCAATGTTGAACTCATACTGCTTAACAAATGTATTGCAAATATCATCCCAAGTCCTTTTTTTTTTAATTATATCTAGGTCTAAAAACCATTTTATAGCAGTTCCAGTGAGAGATTGTTCAAACAATTGGGTAAGAAGCTCATTATCAACCCCTAAAGGAGCCATTACCCCCATATACATCTTCAAGTGCGTCTTAGGGTAGGTTGTCCTATTGAATCTATCTAGCATTGGCATTTTGAACTTTGGTGGAATTCTGGCATTAGGAAATAGGGCTAAAGGACTGGCATCAATCACATCATCAAGTTTCTTAATGTTTTTGAAGGTTTTTTCCATAGCTTCCATTAAGGCTTTAGTATTCATATGGGAAGAAAATTCCCCTCCTTGAAAAAGATTTAAAGGAGAAGGAGTGGCATAATAAGTGAAATGATATTTGGCATATGTGAACCCTTAATTTTGCACCTTCCATTATGTGTTTGAACCTTAAAAGCACTTAGGCTCGGTAAACAAGCCTTCAAAAGTCAAAAACTCTCAAAATGGAAAAATCAAAATATTTCTTTTTGATATTTGAAGCATTTCAAATCATCCGAGATTGAGTAATGAGTATAACACAACTGAAATTATGCAAAATAGATGAGAAATGAGCAAGAACAGGTGAAAACAGGTGAAACGGGCAAAAGTGGGTCCCGTTGCCGCAAATGCCGGCAACACGCAAAGCCCTCTGTGGCAACTCTAGTGAAATTTCAATTTTTTGCAATCCCACATCATATTTGAATAATTTCTATGCTCCAAACCTCCTCCTATATATAGAGGGCCTCCTCACACTTCAAAATACTAACTTCTAGAGCTTAAAAGCATTACTTAAAGCAAAATACTTTGCATTTGCTCCTTGCTTCGCAAAGTGAGTTGGGGGGTTTCTCCTTGATTCCTACCCGACTAGTTTAAGGCTTTCTGCCACCCACCTGTTTGAGGTAAGTCTCTTGTCCAAGGCTCGTTTCAGCTGCCCAAGGCTCGTGTTCACCTCCTAAGGCTAGTCGTCGCCTAAAGCTAGCCACCCGCCATCCAACGCTAGCCGTCGCCCGCCATCCGAGGTAAACTCTCTTTTTCTTTAACTTTCTTTTAGTTTCTTTTCCTTTTTTAGTTAATTGATTTGATTCATCTAGGTTGCTAGCTAATCAATTCGGTAATCAATTAAATTAAATAATTAACTTAATCCTCTTTTAATCAATCAATCAAAACATGATAAAGTGACTAGGCTAAACTAACCCCTTCACAAGAAAGGAGAATTGCATGGATTTTGATTCCTATTTAAAGGGATACGTAGGCATGCTTGGTCCAAGCATCGAATCCAATTAAAACTAACCAACTCTCCCCTCTATCACCTTCTTCACTTACTTTCATTTTGCTTTCCTTTACTTAGTTATTAGGTTTAGTTTTGGGAATGTGTGATGTCCCTAGAACCCATAAGGGCTAAAGGAGATATCCCCTAAGTTTGGATTTCATTGTAATATTATCTCTCTTTTATTTTGAATTCTAATTGTGTATAAACTTTGTGGATTGAATGATCATGCATATAATAAACTATTCATGCATTTTAATTTGTTCATGAAATATATTTTAAGTCACTCTTGTATTGATTGGCCAAACTTATTTTGTTAAAATAAACCGAAAATCTAGTCTCCGAATCCTCTTTGGTTTGGAGGCTAGTGATCTTTTTTCTTTTGGGTTATAATTGGAGTCAAATGGGTTTTTTCTTATATTTTCCCAAATAAAAATAAATTAAGGTGGCGACTCCTAAAAACAATTTTCAAACCATATCAAAGATAAGCCCAAGGGCTTCCTAGTGAGTTCTTTCCCAAATGAGCATTTTGATTCCCTTTAGCAGATCGGATCGGTGCTCGGGCAAGGCCTCACAGTTGGTGACTCTGCTGGGGACTAACTTTCTTTTAATAAAAGGAAAAAATAAGTGGACTACTAATTGGTTTAAAAAGAGTTTGGCCTTTTAATATGATGGTGACTTTGTATGCATCACTTGCATAGGCTCTTTGCTATCCAGCCTAGTTCTAGGAAAACAATGGATAGTGAGTAACATTGAGTGGGTAACCCTCCTTGGGTCTATTCGCTGATAGTGAAATCATCCACCCCATGACAAATCCTTTGATCTTTTCAAAAGTGTAAAGAGTATGCACGTACTATTGGACTCATGCGAGGCTCTTTGACTCATATGTGGTTAGGTATATCGCTACTCTAGTGCGACGGGTACCCAAATCAAGCCACCCTTACCTTTTCATGTAATGAACTTAGATCCTAGCCTTAGGTTGTATGTACCATAATTAGAATCTTGCATCTTTGCATTTTCATAAAATGTTTTCCTCATGCATATCATGCATCCATATTGTATAACAAAACATGCATTCATATTAAGTCTAAAGTCAAAGCTTGAACCGAAGAAGGGTTAAACATTCTTATCTCTATTCAAATATCTCCCCCCTTAAACACCTCACTCTAACCTCTATCCCATTCACCTTTGCCCCTACAAACCTTAAGCCATGACCCTAAATCTTACCCCTTTGCCTTAGCCTTTAACCCAAATGCCAATACCTTAACCCTAAACCTTACCCTTTTACCTTAGCCTTTAACCTAAACACCAATACCTTAACCCTCCTTACCTCGTTACCTTAGCCTTTAAACTAAACACCAATACCTTAGCCCTAAACTTAAAACTTCATTTCCCTAGCATTGACCTTAAACACCTCTAACCTTAAACACTATTACCCTAACCTTACCTAAAATGTCTTTGCCCTAAATTGTAACATAAAAACATCTCTACCCTCCTCTTACCCCTACCTTGCCAACCTAGCCACAAGACACCGTCGCCCAATATCCTTAGTCCATTACCTTCAAAATCAATCCATTACCCCCAGATTGATAGATGCCTATAGCCTATACCCTAAATCATTAAGACACTACCCTAAGCCTAATACCTTTGGCCTAACACACTTCCCTAAGCTCAATACGTTTGACCCAACATAATATCCTTAAGCCCAACACCCATGCCCCATCACCTTTTCAAAACCAATATGTTACCTTTAAGCCCAAAACTTTGGCCTAACACAATACCTTAAACCCAATACCTTTAGTTCAGTCTACTACCCGAAGCCCAAAACATTTGCCCCATCACACTTTAATCCCAAAAAAAAAAAAATGGTTAGCCCACTACACTATAGGAAGCCTTTTCTCTTAGGATCTACATGCCTATACCTTTATCACCCCTTCATCATCTCTTTTGTTCCATACCCATCACTTACCTTATTAGTTTGGTTTGAAGGTACTAATGGCCCAGCCGCTTGATATGGCTTCCTTGACCATATTTGTGACCACAGTCCTTAAGATGCAAAAGAACATTTCCAGGCTATCTTAGCTGCTCAGCAAGCCCAATTTGAGGAACAAAGGCAATTCATCATTAAGGAAGTTTGAGCTATGATTAACTAGGCCACCCTTACCCATTCTAACCTAAACCTTATCTTGAACCAGACCAATTCGAGCCAAACCAACCCATATCTAAACCAAGGTGAGGAAGTTTTCTCTTATCCAGACACTAGATTGCCTATGGAGAAACTTGAAGTGATGGAAAGAACCATCAAATCCCTAAAGCACTGTGATGATCTAATTGATTTGGACAGTTTAACCTTATTCCCTAATGCCAAGCTTCCTCCTAAATTCAAAATGCCTGAATTGGAGAGATTTGATGAAACCACTTGCCCCAAGACCCATCTAAAGATATATGTAGGGGTAATGAAACCTTTAAGAGTTAGCGATGAGCTCCTTGCTCGACTATTCCAACAATCACTAACCGGTGTTACCAAAAAATGGTTCCTTTCACTAGACAAGAGCAAGAAAAGGACATGGGATGATATCTGTTGTGCCTTTGTCAAATTATATCACTATAATAATGAAATGGATGTCACTAGGCGTGACTTGGAAACCATTAAGCAGCTTCCAGAGGAGTCTTTCTCCATGCTCCTTACAAGGTGGAGGGCTAAAGCTGCTCAAATGGTAAATAGACTAATAGAGCAAGAACAAGTGGACATCCTTGTCAAGAATCTACTTCCAGCCTACTGAGCCCACTTGTTAACCCAATACCTATCCACTTTTAAGGTTTTGATTGCAACCACATCAAAGGTTGAAGATTGCATCCAAAGTGTATCATTTCAACTTAAATTCCTCACCATCAACCTGAATAGTAATGAAGAACCTGAACCTAATTCAACCCTAACTTACCTCAGCCCCAAGTGGCATGACATAGAAGAGTTTAAGTTCAGTTCATCTGACCTATATGAGATTGAATTCCAAGTCTAAGTCTGAATTTCCAAGTTTGAGTTTGAGTCTGAGTCTAAATCCCAAAGTTTGAATCTAAATTCGAGTCTAAGTCTGTCATCTTATTTTCTTTTATTTTTTTTTCATCAATCATGTTGATTCCTTTTTGTTATCTTGTAATAAAATTTTTCATTGCAATAAAACATCCATATTTATTTATGCACTTGTCCTTTCTTGTTTTAAACATGGATGAGCTTTGAAAAAAAATAATAAAAATAAAAAAAAGAAGAAAGAAAAAGAGTAAAGGAAGAAAAAGAGAAATGAACATTAATTAAATCTACCACAATTAAGGTGCCATCAATAATCGCTTTGCCAGCTCCTAACCAAAGAAGGTCTAGAAATGAACCTCTCATCAAATAATTGAAGCACAAAATCAATAAGGGGGCAACAAGATTCATCAAATCCAAAATTCAAAGGTTAAAGCCCCTTAAAGTGAAGGAAATCAGCAAATCATGGTGGATTTCTCCCAAACTTCATTAATCCAAGCTTGTTAAGTTGAAAACTCGAAAAGGGTAGCTTAGGCAAAGAGAGAGAGAGAGAGAAATAAAGCTCATCCTAGTCATTTTCCTTTGTAATCAAATCATCTTTTCGTCTCATCTCATGTCTTCAAAGTCATCTAAAATGATATTGTCTTCTACGCCCTTATCTCATAGTGGAGGCATCTCTTTCTAGGTCGTCATCATCTTTTATTAATCCATCTCGTCGCTTAGCTTAAAGAGCTTAGGCATAATCTCTCACATTGCTAGTTTGTCATGTTCCTATCTCTCATTGGAAGCATGATCCCAAGTTGTCTCTTTTCATTAGTCCTTCAAGCACTCCTTAGGGCACTTCCTTTCATCTAGTCTGTCGTCTACATTCTGTCACTCTAAATGTCTCTTTAATCTTAAAGCAACAAGGTTAGTTTGGCTTGTTCTTTTCCATGAATCATGCTACAAATAGCAAAATAATACAACCTCCCTGATCCTTTTCAAAATTTCTAACCTGTCTTTGAATCATTCTATAACTTCAAAATGTACCATTCCATCTTTTCAAACTCAAGCCTCATACCACCTTTTCCTTAGAAAAATCTCATTATCTTTTAAGGGTCAAGTCCATGGGCAAAACCAAAGACCCTAAGTCTTTCAAGACTCATCATCCTTAAAGATGGCTTTCTTTAACATACCCAAAATCAAGTCATGTCTTGCAAAGTTTAAGAAGGCTCAAACCACTAAGTCATCCCATGTCTCGTTGGCAGAACCTCATCATCCTTGAAAAGACTAAGCCTCTTTGGCAAATTACAGTCGAGTCAAAACCTACTATCCATTTGATGGGCATTAAAGATTTGATCTAACAATGACAAAAGGGCAAACCATCATCCATAAGCCTGTGACCAAAACCCTTACCACTATACCTAAGCCAAAGCCGATCATCCAAAGCACCGTTATGGAAAAAAGCCCAAGCCTAGAAGCCTTTACCATGAAGCCTACAGTGAAAAACCTTCACTATAAAACCAAACCAAAAGCCTTCACCATAAAAGCCCAAGCCTAGAAGCCTTTACCATGAAGCCCACACCCAAAAATCTTCATTATAAAACCAAACCAAAAAGCCTTCACCATGAAGCCCAAACCAAAAAACCTTTACAATGAAGTCCAAACCAAGAAGCCTTCATCATGAAACCCAAGCCCAAAAGCCTTTGCTATGAAACCCAATCCCAAAAAGCCTTCACCATGAAGCCCTGAAAAAAAAAAAAAAAGCCTTCACCATGAAGCCTAAACTAAGAAGCCTAAGCCTAGCTTTCACCATTCACAAAAATCTCCTCCAAAGCCAAATCTGACCAAACCTTCCCCAACTAATTTCCTAACCTGACCTGTCCTCTAAGCTAGACCTAACCGAGCCAAAGGCAGAACTTGACCAAGTCTTCCAAATAAACTCCCTAAAGGTTGCAACCTGACTAGATCAAAGTCCCAAACCTGACTAAGCCTTCCACATGAACTTCTCCAAGAACAAGCCCTATAAGTTAGCCTTCCCAATCCTTCCAATCTAATCATCTCCAAAAACCTGACCTTCCTGACCCAGCTCTCCAATTCAGCCTCAAACCAAGTTAGACCTATCTAAACTGAACAACCCGATCTTTTCCAAGACCACACCTTGCTTCTGCCTAGGCCAAACTGATAGCCATTAACCAACCAATCTCATACTTGACTTACCCATCTTCACCTCTAAACTAGCCTATCAACCAAAAAACTAAATGACCAAACCACTTTCTTTTATCATTCTAAAATGGGGGCACATCCCTTCCAAACATTCACCTTTCTGAAATGGGGGCATCTTTCTCCCAAAGATCAGCACTTTTATATCAGGCTGACCTTTCACAGGTTCAAGGTATTAGATCATTGCATAATCATCTAGCATCTTTGCATTGAATAGGATCATCACTTTTCATTCCTACCAGACAGGACAATTATCTTTACCATTCCTACCAGACAGGATGGTCATCTCTTATCAATCCTACCAGACAGGATCATCACTTTCATTCCTACTAGAAAGGACCACTATTATTCCTACCATACATGACAGTTATCTTTACCATCATTACTAGACAGGATGGTCATCTCTTCTTGATCCTATAAGACAGGATCATCACTTTCATTCTTACCATAAAGGACCACTACTGTTCCTACCAAACATGACAGTTATCTTTACCATTCCTACTAGACAGGATGGTCATCTTTTCTTGATCCTACTAGACAGGATCATCACTTTCATTCCTACTAGAAAGGACCACTACTGTTCCTACCAGACAGGATAGTTATCTTTACCATTCCTATCAGACAGAATGGTCATCTCTTCTTGATCCTACTAGATAGGATCATCACTTTCATTCCTACAAGAAAGGACCACTACTATTCCTACCGGACAGGACAGTTATCTTTACCATTCCTACCAGACAAGATGGTCATCTCTTCTTGATCCTACTAGATAAGATCATCACTTTCATTCCTACTAGAAAGGACCACTACTATTCTTACCAGACAAGATAGTTATCTTTACCATTCCTACCAGACAAGATGGTTATCTCTTCTCATATCCTACCAGATAGGATCATCATTATCATTCCTACCAGATAGGAACTGCCATTTTCTTCTTGCCTCTTCCAAATATACCAGGGACATCCACTTCACTTCCAAATATACTAGGGGCATCCTCTTCATTTCATACTTATCAGAATTTCCTCTTTGCTTCCAAATATACCGATGGCATCCTCGCTGCTTCCAAATATACCAGAGGTATGCACTTCGATTTCAAATATACCGGGGGCATCCACTTCGCTTCCAAATATATCGAGGGCATCCATTTTGCTTCCAAATATACTAAGGCATCCACTTTGCTTCCAAATATATCGAGGCATCCACTTCGCTTTCAAATATACTAGGAGCATCCTTTTCATTTCACACTTATTAGAACTTCTAACCGCTTCCAAATATACAGTGGGCATCCTTTTCATTTCACACTTATTAGAATTTCCAGCCAATTCCAAATATACCGGGGACATCCTTTTCATTTCACACTTATTAGAACTTCCTTTCGTTTCCAAATATACCGGGGGCATCCTTTTCATTTCACACTTACCAAAATTTCCTGCCACTTCCAAATATACTAGGGACATCCTCTTCATTTCATACTTATCAGAACTTTCTTTCGCTTCCAAATATACCAGGGGCATCCTCTTCATTTCACACTTATTAGAACTTTCTACCACTTCTAAATATATCGGGTGCATCATCTTCATCCTCAAGTTCATTGTCATCATAATCGTCTTTTAGACAAAGACAAGTCTGAAGAGGGGGCAGCTATGAACTCTTAATTTTGCACCTTCTAGTATGTATTTGAACCTTAAAAGCACTTAGGCTTAATAAACAAACCTTAAGAAGTCAAAAACTCTCAAAATGGAAAAATCAAAATATTTCTTTTTGACATTTGAACCATTTCAAATCATCCGGGACTGAGAATGAGTATAACGCAACTAAAATCGTGTAAAACGGATGAGAAATAAGCAAGAATGGGCAAAAATGGGTGAAATAGGCTAAAGCAGGGCTCGTTGCGACAAAGCCCTCTACGGAACCGCAAAGGGCTATGCGGCACTGCCACAAAGACCTCTGTGGTGCCTCAGAGCCCTCTGTGGTAACTCTGGCGAAATTTTGATTTTTTGCAATCTCACATCATATTTGAACAATTTCTATACTCCAAACCTCCTCCTATATATAGAGGGCCTCTCCACACTTCAAAACACTAACTTCTAGAGCTTGAAAGCATTACTTCAAGCAAAATGCTTTGCATTTGCTCCTTACTTCACAAAGTGAGTTGAGGGGTTTCTCCTTGATTCCTACCCAACTAGTTTAAGGCTTTTCGCAGCCTGCCTGTTCAAGGTAATTCTCTTGCCCAAGGCTCATTTCTGCCACCCAAGGCTCGTGTCTGCCCCCTAAGGCTAGTCGTCGCCCAAAGCTAGTCGCCCGCCATCCACTGCCAACTGTTGCCTGCCATCCGAGGTAAGCTCTCTTTTCCTTTAACTTTCTTTTAGTTTCTTTGCCTTTTTTAGTTAATTGATTTGATTCATCTAGGTTGCTAGCTAATCAATTTGGTAATCAATTAAATTAAATAATTAACTCAATCCTTTTTTAATCAATCAATCAAAACATGATAAAGTGACTAGGCTAAACTAACCCCTTTGCAAGAAGGGAGAACTGCGTGGATTCTGATTCCTATTCAAAGGGATACGTAGGCATGCTTGGTCCAGGCATCAAATCTAATTAAAACTAACCAACTTTCCCGTCTATCACCTTCTTCACTTACTTTCAGTTTGCTTTCCTTCATTTAGTTATTAGGTTTAGTTTGGGGAATGTGTGACTTCCGTAGAACCCATAAGGGCTAGAGGAGGTATCACCTACGTTTGAATTTCATTGTAATATTATCTCTCTTTTATTTTGAATTCTAATTAGGTATAAACTTTGTGGATTGAATGATCATGCATATAATAAACTGTTCATTGCATTTTAATTTGTTCATGAAATATATTTTAAGTCACTCTTGTATTAATTAGCCAAACTTATTTTGTTAAAATAAATCAAAAACCTAGTCCTCAAATCCTCTTTGGTTTCAAGGCTAGTGATCCTTTTTCTTTTAGATTATAATTGGAGTCAAATGGGTTTTTTCCTTATATTTTCCCAAATAAAAATAAATTAAGGTGGCAACTCCTAAAAACAATTTTCAAACCATATCAAAGATAAGCCTAAGGGCTTTCTCGTGAGTTTTCTCCCAAATGAGCATTTCGATTCCCTTTAGTAGATCAGACTAGTAAAAAAAATATTCTTGTGATAGGTCCTGTTCCTGGTCAGAAATATAGTGAAATTCCCTTTCCTATTCTGTCTCCGGATCCCGCCACTAAGAAAGATATTCACTTTTTAAAATATCCCATATATGTAGGCGGAAACAGAGGAAGGGGGCATTTTGGATGCTGCTATTGAAATAGCTTTTCTCGCTATATTTTCGGCTACTCCGCCCATTTCATAAAGTATTCTACCCATCTCTGGCGATGAATCAACAATTCGAAGTGCTTTTCTTGCGTATTCTTAGAACTACCCTCTACGCTTTGTGTAGCCATAAATCCTATTTGTATTAATTGAGATCTGTTGACTCCCGAAGTTACGGGGCTATTTTCTCAAGTGAGGCCTCACAGCATGCAAGAGGCATCAATTATAGCCTTTCCTTTATCAGTCATGTTAATAGGGACATTGGGGGAAAAAGAGGTATTTGTAGTGGCTTGGGTCATGCTAGGAATGGTTTGGATTAAGGTAGCATTTGAGCTAAGGCCAGCTTGACTCATCATAACTTGAACCTCCTCCAAAATGGAATATCTCTACTCTTTGAACTGGGCTTGTTGAGCCTCCAAAACAACTTGAAAATTCCTTTCTTGCTTTAGGAGAAGATTCATTGAGAATGAATTCAGTTGGACCTCTTCCTCTATATTAGTTGCATTCATACCACTTTCTTTCAATCCACTTATTCCCTCGACCATCTTAGGTACCTTGTAATATAGGAAAAAGGTAGACAAAACGAGTATAAGACCAAGGTAATATAGCAGGATGATAGACTTTTGG
>CANTUT010001378.1:0-102071 GCA_947687605.1 Reutealis trisperma
ATGAATCATTCCAAAGGGAGATTAAAGATTAGTTATATGGAGATGATCCTCCCACATAGGCTGAATTTAAACAGAGATTAATGGATGAATTCTTAACTGAAGGAGAGAGACAAAATTATGGCCTCCAATTTGAGCAATTGAAGTAGAATCCCAGAATGTTTGTGTCAAAGTATGCTTGGAAATTCAAATGTCTGAGCAAATATGCCTCTCACATAGTACCTACCGAAGCAAGTAAGGTCAATCGATTCCAAAGAGGATTGATTGCTCTATTATATAAAGTCTTGGTAGCCACTGATTTCCCTACCTTGGCCAAACTCATTGATAAAGCTAAGTTGATGGAGGCACGACATAAGGCGAAAAGAGTCAAAAGAGTAGAGAGGGAGCATAAGAATAAAGGAAGGAATAAAGGACAAAGCAGCCAGCGATAGGGAGGCCTGACTAAATGTAAGGGTCCTGAATGTGCGCCCTTAATGTCTACTCTATTCCAGCCTAAAATGGGAGGACAAAGTCAAGTTCGAGCTAAAAGTGTTTCAGTTGCCTCCACCCTAGGAGCATTAACACATATCGAACAAGACAGCAAAGCCAGTCCATGCCTACTTGCACTATGTGTGGATGACAACATCGAGGAGCCTATTGAAGAGCCACAGGAGCATGCCTACACTGTGGATAAATGGGACATTTTATCAAGGATTGTCCAATAACTATCAATCCAAGGACAACTATGGAAGCTTTGCAACTTACGGTGCAAATGAATTGAATGGAAAATCATGGATCGAGATGATGAGGCTATAGTGCTAGACAATCCTCAAATAATGTACAAGCTGTGAAAGGTAGAGGAAAAGGGAGAGTCTATACACTTAACCAACAAGGTGCTTGCACGTCCCACAATGTTGTGATAGTTACCATCTCCATCCAGTCTACTGATGCTTGATGTTTGTTTGACTCTGGTGCAACACATTCATTTATTTCACCATGTTTTGCTAAGAATAAGGTGGTGATGAATGAACCTTTGATTATAACCACACCCTTAAGAGAAATTATAGAGGTAAAATAAATATATAAGGCATGGTAGAAATTGAAAATAGGAGATTCCCTATAAATTTGATTGAGCTAGAAGTCTTGGAATTTGATGTTATATTATGAATGGACTGGTTATCTATATATAATGTTCATATAGATTGTAATGGGAAATGAATTAATTTCAAGGAGGAAAATGGAGCTAAATTCATTTTCAAGGTGATAAAGGTAGCATTACTATGAATTTTATTTTAGCTATTAGGGCAAAAATATTATTAAGGAAGGGTTGCTAAGCGTATTTAGCACATGTAGTAGGCATCGAAAAAGTAGATAAATCTATTAAGAAGATACCTATAGTAGATGAATTCCTTGATGTGTTTACTGAGGATTTACTAAGAATGCCACCAGATAGAGAGATAGAGTTTGCAATTGAGCTCTTGCCTGGGACTCAGCCAATATCGATACCATCTTATCGAATGGCACCTTCAGAGTTAAAATAATTGAAGGTTTAGTTATAGGATCTACTTGATAAGGGTTTTATTAGGCCAAGTAGTTCTCCTTAGGGTGCTCCAATTCTATTTATAAAGAAGAAAGATGGGTCCCTAAGATTGTGCATTGATTATAGATAGTTGAATAAGGTGACTATGAAGAATAGGTATCCTCTACCAAGGATTGATGATTTATTTGATCAATTATAAGGAGCTAGTTATTTCTCTAAGATAGACTTGTGACGGGATATCATCAACTTAAAATCCAATAGGAGGATATTTGTAAAACTGCATTTAGAACAAGGTACGGGCATTACGAGTTTATAGTATTGCCATTTGGTTTAATGAATGCACCAGCAGCTTTTATGGATTTGATGAATCGAGTGTTTAAGCCATTTCTAGACAAATTTGTGATTGTGTTCATTGATGATATTTTAGTTTATTCGAGGAATAAGGAAAAGCATGAGGAACACTTGAAAATAGTGTTGCAAACTCTGAGGGAGCATAAGTTGTATGCTAAATTGTCTAAATGTGATTTCTAGATGGAACAAATCCATTTCCTTAGACGCATAGTGAGTAAAGAAAGAATCGAGGTAGATCCTAAGAAAGTAGAAGCGATAGCAAATTGGCCTTGACCCACAACTATCATGGAGGTGAGAAGTTTTCATGGTATGGTAGGTTACTCTTGTCATTTTATAAGATATTTTTTTAGAATAGTAGCGCTACTGACGAGACTTACTGGAAAGCAAGTTAAGTTTAAGTGGGATGAAACTTGTGAAGAGAGCTTTTAAAAAATTAAAGATTGCTTAGTTATAGCCCCTGTATTGGCATTACCTGATGGAAATGCAAGTTTTTCCATATACTATGATGCTTCTATAATTGGCCTAGGATGTATGTTAATGCAAAATGGAAAGGTTATTGCTTACACATCTAGGCAACTGAAGCGACATGATATGAACTATCCTATGCATGATCTAGAAATGGCGGTGGTTATCTTTGCTTTAAAGATATTGAGATACTATTTATATGGGGAGAAATGTGGGATCTATACAGATTATAAAAGCCTTCAATATATCTTAAAGCAAAGATATTTAAATTTAAGGCAAAGAAGTTAGGTAGAATTATTGAAAGATTATGATTGCCAAATACTTTACCATCCTGTTAAAGCTAATGTTGTAGCAGATGCATTGAGCAGGAAGTTAATGGGTTGTTTATCGCATATCGACATACAAAGGAGGCCAATAGTAAGAAAATTAAAGGAGATGTTTAATAAGGGTTTACAATTAGAAGTAAATGAATCACAAGTATTGTTAGCTTACTTCTAAGTAATACCTAAACTCCTTGGAGAGATAAAAATGCTACAAAACCAAGATCCCCAACTAATGAAAATCTTTGAGAGTGTGGAAAAAGGATAAGCCCTAGAATTTCACATAGAAAGGGGTGTTTTGAAATGTGGAGATTGATTATATGTACCTGATGTAAAAGAGTTGAGGAAGAGAATTTTAAAAGAGGCACACTAAACTGCACATAGCGTACACCCAGCTACCAAAATGTATCATGATATAAAGAGTACTTATTAGTGGCTTGGAATGAAGAAGGATGTCGCAAATTTTGTAGTTCCCTATCTCACTTGCCAGCAAGTGAAATTTAAACACCAAAGATCGTCTGGATTACTTCAGGAGATAAGATTACCGGTATGGAAGTGGGAATGGATCACTATGGATTTTATAGTAGGTCTACCTAAGACTGCAAAAGGGTATGATTCAATATGAGTCATAGTTGATCGACTGACGAAATCAGCACACTTCATTAAATTGAAGACCAGTTATACGGCAGCATAGTATGCCTAGATATATGCTAAGGAGATTGTAAGGTTACATGGGATTCCACTCTCTATTATTTCAAACAGAGGGGCTCAATTCACATCAAGATTTTGGCAAAAATTGCAAAAAGCATTGGGCACACAACTTAACTTTAGTACAGCCTTCCACCCATAAACAGATGGTAGTTAGAAAGAATAATACAAACGTTGGAAGATATGCTCTATATGTGCATTATGGATTTTAGGGGAAGTTGGGATAGACATCTCCCACTTATTGAATTTTCATACAATAATAGCTACCATTCTTTTATAAGGATGGCACTGTATGAAGCATTATATGGCAAAAAATGTCGATCTCTGATTTGTTGGATGGAAGTGGGTGAAAAGCATCTTGAAGCTCTAGATATGATTAAAGAAGCTACTAAAAAGGTGAAGATAATTCAATAAAGATTGAAGAATGCTTTTAGTCGCTAGAAGAGTTATACGGATCCTAAGAGAAAGGATGCCCATTTCATGATCGATAACCATGTCTTTTCGAAAGTCTCCCCTATGAAAGGTGTGATGAAGTTTGGTAAGAAGGGAAAGTTATCTCCACATTTCATCGGACCTTTCGAGATTCTTGATAAGGTCAGAGAAGTTTCATACCAGTTAGCGTTGCCTCTAATAATGGAATATGTGCATCCAGTTTTTCATGTGTCCATGTTAAGGAAGTACATTCCCAACCCATTACACATATTGTAACCACAATCGATCAAGATTGGTCAAGACCTCTCCTACGAAGAAATTTCAATTGCCATACTAGATCGCCAAGTGAGAAAACATTGTAACAAAGATATATAGATGGTCAAAGTTCAATGGCATAACCACAATGTAGAAGAATGTACATAGGAAACCGAAGATGATATGCTCCAAAATACCTACAACTGTTTCACTAGTAATAGGTAAGCTCTTTTAAAATTTGAGGATGAATTTTTTTTTTTTTAAGTGGAGTATAATGTAATACCCAAGTTTTCATAGCTCATTTTGATTATTAGTAAGGTTAAAAGACTAGATCTTTAGGTGTTAACCTAGTAAAGGAAATGAAAGGGAATCGGCTAGGAGCATTGTGGTGCCATTGGGAATGTTTGCATAATTCATGACTTTATCATGACTAATTATGTTTTGATAAATTAAATAGAGTTCTTATGATAACTAATGTCATGTATAAAGTAGTTAAGGAACATAAATTTAAAAGTTATAGTGCAAAGAAAGAAAGAAATGTTATAAGGGAAATTTCTAAATTGTTAATGGGCTTATGGGCTTGTTAGTAGGCCTTAAGTAGCAAAGGCCAAACCCAATACAAAAGGGCCCAAGAAGTATAGGACACCAAAAGACATGAGCTTAAATGTTTAGCCCAAGACATTGAAATATATGTTGTAGAATAGTGAGTCATAGGATCTTGACTAATTAGCCACATATATTGACTAAGTCAAAATCAATAATCAAATTAAATTCTCACTTTTCCTACATATAGTTCTAGGTTCACTTTGAGCACACCAACACTTTATGATGATAACGATCTTTGTAGAGAGAATCCTAGCCATCCAACTAGCTACAATATTAGCCATTCATTAAGATCAAATCCTAACCATTAGATGAAGCTTGATTAATCCTTGCCATCCAACCTATTACATATATAAGCAAGACTATGTTAAGAAATTATCCTTTTTACTTCTCTCTACACCAAAATCCTACACCAAAGAAAGAAATTCTCTCTACCCCACTTGTAATAAAAACCTTGGTGAATTAGAGCTAATTAAGGTGAGAAATTACATTTATCTATTCTTTTTACACTTTAAGGTTAATTTTAGTGTTTTGGATGCATGGATATTTCTTCTACACCATAGAGGGAATTCGACCATGGTAGATAAAAAGGGCCTTATTTTATAATTAAATGTACCTACGGCTGTTTTAGATAGAGAAAAATGGATTAGAAGTGTTAGAATGACTTTTGAGAACATGATTTAAAACTTAGAAATCTTAGAGGCATGAACATCGTCAAAAGAGGAACTTGATGTTCTAACATTGGATAGTGATAATTAATTGATCATAAATGTCATATGATATGCTAATCTCGCATTTCTTTAACTAATTCAAAGATTTGATAAGGAATTAGAGATTTTCCCTAAACTTTATATGAATGGGACAAGTTAGGGTTTATGTGAATAAGAGTAAATTTACTCAAATTAATTAGTGAGAATTAATTGCCTAGGTGTTAATTTGATGAATCTCTAGTCAATTTGAGATTTGAAAGTGAAATTGATAATTTTCCCTTCTACACCATAGAGGGAATTCGACCATGGTAGATAAAAAGGGCCTTATTTTATAATTAAATGTACCTACGGCTGTTTTAGATAGAGAAAAATGGATTAGAAGTGTTAGAATGACTTTTGAGAACATGATTTAAAACTTAGAAATCTTAGAGGCATGAACATCGTCAAAAGAGGAACTTGATGTTCTAACATTGGATAGTGATAATTAATTGATCATAAATGTCATATGATATGCTAATCTCGCATTTCTTTAACTAATTCAAAGATTTGATAAGGAATTAGAGATTTTCCCTAAACTTTATATGAATGGGACAAGTTAGGGTTTATGTGAATAAGAGTAAATTTACTCAAATTAATTAGTGAGAATTAATTGCCTAGGTGTTAATTTGATGAATCTCTAGTCAATTTGAGATTTGAAAGTGAAATTGATAATTTTCCCCAAATTCTAGGGTTTGTGGAACAATTTGGGAATTTGGAAATGTAGACATGGAATCACGAAATTGAATGAGGAATTCAACTTGAAGATGTTTAGAAGTAATAATAAAGTATAAGCACATGCATGACATAACTAGTATATCCCTATTGTAAGTAGAAGTGGTAGGACAAGTGAAAAATACAATTAGTTAGTAACACCATTAGTTACTAATTAATTTGTCATTGACATGTTATAGGTGTAGAACTTCAAAGCAAGGGCAAGAAAATTGCTAAAGACCTCAAAGGACCTTGAACTAATCAATAGGAGCAAAGGAGTTTAGGTGAGTACTTAGTAATATAAAATTATTAAGCCTTTTTCCTTGCAACCATTATTGAATTATCATTTCTTAATGTATACCCAAAATGCAATTTGACATGTTTATGTGGTTGCCTATTGGTTGATCAACCCCTTGAGAACCCACATCTTCTTTATGTGATGTAGACCGTGATGGACCTTTTGCTTAGGTTCCATGTTTGTTCAATGATAAGAATGATTGATATGTCAACATACTTTCTAATGAATTCCTATTGTGGACCTTGAATATGCCTTTTATGAATAACTAAGCAAAAATCCTTTCTTATGTGAGGAAAGACATTAGACCTTATGCACTTGGTATAAGCCTATGGGTAGGGCGAGAGTACTCAAACTCTGTTAGGGGGGAATGCCTAACTGCAAGGCCTAATTAGTCTTGCTTAATATGATATATGTGAGTGAGCAAGGCTTAGGCTGCCACTCTTTAACATTTTTATGGGTGAAGCTTTCCACTTCTAAAACATCATTATTTCTACTAAAATGCATTCAAGAATTCAGAATGACCAATTTTAATTAACATCACCCCTTACTATCTTGAGAAAATACAAGTGATGATTTATTTACATTGTCTTTATATTAAATTATATTACTATGTACTCACTGAGCTAGTCTCATCCTATAGTTGTTTATGATTTTTCTAGGTTGAGGTTTCCCATTAGCAAGGTAACTCCGAGCTACACTTCTCACTTAGGACTTGCTAAATTGTTATTTTGTCATGCTTTGCCATTTTGATGAAAAACAATCTAGAGATTCATGGTATCTTAAGGCATAATGTTAAAGTATGTTATTTTGAAGAATATTGTAAACAATTAATAATAGTTGTTATGTGTATAAAATTATACTAGTAAGTAAGAATGTGTGGATAACATTAGTTGTTACTTATGAATGATGTTCCAATCATAATTATGAGATGGCACTAGAACATTATGGTTATGAATAAATGATTGAAATAATAATGAGAAATGGTAGAGAATGTATATGGTTCCAATCTTGAGAAAGATTACAAAATGGGATGCACATAAGGTGTTAATAAGATTAATGGTATTCTATGGGTTTAGGCGACCTTAAGTCTCCCTGAACTCTAGGATAGTCACGATCTAGAAATTGGGTCATGACAATTTTATCTTGTGTTTGCTTGTGTCATCCTAAGGATTTTTGATCTAGCGCTCCATGGTATATGAAGACTTAGTATTTAAAATGTACTGGGTTTGAAAGTGTTATAAACAAATGATAGTAGTTGTTATATGTACATATTTATGATAAGAATGTATGGATAGTATTCATTAATACTTAAGAACATTATGCTAATCAATGGTCATGAAGTAATATTAAAGTGCATTGATTATAAATGAATGGTTAAAGTAATAATGGAAACAGTAATGAGTGAATGTAGTTTTGATCTTAGGATTGAATGCAAAATGGGGTTCCATGGGTTTAGGTGACCTTATGTTTTCTTGAGCTGTAGCATCATTATAGCCTAGAAATTGGGTCATGACAGAGTTGGTGTCAGAGCTAAAGGTTTAAGTCTTACTTAGGCTTAATAACTATTTGAACTATAGGTTAAACCATAAAGCACAGGAATTCTTATCATTGTCGAATTGTATCATTAAGTTAGATCTACTTCAACAATATATGTTTAGTTATTCTCTTATCTTTGTGATTTATGTGTGCATTATTGTATTATTGTATTGTTATGTTATATTGCTTGATTATGGATGTAGATGGCACAAATATGAAATTCTATTAGAGAAAAGGAAGTATCAGATGCTGCTTCGGCTGCTCCACCTGAACTTGAAGAGACGGATCCAAAGGAGGATCTTGATCCTATTTGGGTAGTAAGAATGAAAGCATAATATGAAGAAGCAATGAGGAAACTTCATATGTTAAGGGAGGAAGTACGAAATTTAAGGAGGATGATGAGAAATATGAAATTGGAGTTAGCTCATTTAGGCATATGCACCAAAAACCAGGAGCAGAACCAATTCCACCTCTCTGAGATGTTATGCTAGGATTTCCTAAGCATCTATGTGTAGCCTATGGTGGATTGGATCACTCAGAGGAAAGATGTTCTATTAGGAGGCATACACTATCCCCTTCATTATTATCCACAGGACATAGAGATGTGGGCCCTGGGGAAAGTGAAGCCAAGAATAGTTAAAGGAATTTGAGTAATTAAGAAAGACAAGAAGAAGAATGGATGAATTTTGGTTAGTGGTTTGGTGAAACAGTCAGCATGTAGTGGATAATCTAATCTAAAAGGTAACATATGGAATGTATGTAAATCTTTTTATATACATATGACATGTAATTGTTAAATGAAAGATAGAAAACTGAATTTTGTTGACCAAAACTTCACTCCCTTTTTACATATGATTGGTTGAGTTTGTATAGGGAAGTTCAACCCAATTTCGAATGGATTAGGGAATTTTCTTAGACAAGGATTGGAGTTTTCTAATTAGAAATTGGTTCATAAACAAATAATAAGTCATAACTGAGTTGGGATACTAAATATGATAGGTTTAAGGCCTAAAAACATTAAAAGTAATGAGAATCAAAAAATAAAAATGAATTTCATAGACTCCAAGACGCCCAGGAACATGGGCATGTTCCTGGTTGTGTTGGGCTTGATAATTGGAATGATGTAGGCAGCAGCCAATATGCCTAAGAATATGGGCATGTTTCTGGCCATGTTGGAGCCTACATTCAGCTTTTAACACTTGTGAAATTTCTTCTTGTGGCCATGTTTGACTCTCCATGTTTTGGCCTTCCTCCATCTAGATTATAGTCATCAAACATTGATGTACATCTTGAATCCCTATTTTAATGAATGATTTATTCTTGCATTCTAGAAATTATGGTAAGATCATCCCATTTAGCACTTCCTTGGATTTCTTCATTTGTGCTCTTGTAATGGGACCATGGAGAAGGTGAATTGGATCCTTGTATTATATGCTTCCCTGATTGTATTATGAAAAGTATCCATGAGATAATGAATTGGTTTATAATGTGTGAACAAATTGTTAAATGATATGTGACATTGTTAAATGATATGTTTATATGGAACTATTAGAGGTTATAAACAATTAATGTCATAAAACAAAAATAATACTAAATAGTAGTCAGTGTGATGGCAAATGATTCATATATATTTTACATATTGAGATATACATGAGATGAAATAAAAGAAGGTATTATTAAATTTGTGGCATAGATACTACCTCATAGGATAGAACAAGAAAGATTAAGATCTTAAGAAGTTGAAAGTATCACTCCAGATGCAGCATCTAATGTTGCATCCATAAGGGATAATGATAAGGAGTCATCTCGACCAAGACAATGCACAGTAGATATAAGAAAACAAGGACTATCAGGAGACATGGATGCATTGATGCAAGAGAACTAAGAGCTAAGGCGACAACTTGAAGAATTGAGATGAAGGCAGGAAATTCCTCGACCGCCGGTGGCACTACCCATTCCTAGAGTTAAGAATATTCCTCCTCTTCTGCCAAGGGCACTATATCGCATACGAAGAAGAATGCTGTTAGAGGAAGGAGTTATAGTGAATGACTTTAAAAAGATGAAACCTCCTAAATTTAAAAGAGATGAAGGGGAAGATCCCTAAGAGTTTTTAGAGGAATTGGATAAGATAGCTTAGTGACTGCCATGCTTTGACAAAAAGCTAATTGAACTAGTAGGGCTACAACTTAAGAAAGATGTATAAGAATGGTTCCAAAGAGAGATTGAGGACCAACTATATAGAGATGACCCTCCTACATGGGCTAAATTTAAGCAAAGACTAATAGATGAGTTCTAAACTAAAGGAGAAATGCAAAATCGTGCCCTCCAATCTGAGCAATTGAAGCAAAAGCCTAGAATGTCTGTATCTAAATATGCTTGAGAATTCAAACATCTAAGCAAGTACACCTGTCACATAGTACCTGCTAAAGCAAGTAGGGTCGATCGATTCAAATGAGGATTGATCGCTCCACTTTATAATGTCTTGGTAGCCACCAATTTCCCCACTATGGCTAAGCTCATTGATAAAGCTAAGCTTATAAAAGCATGACATAAGGTCGAAAGAGTTGAACAAGTAGAAAGAAAGCATAAAAACAATGGAAAAAATAAGGGACAAAGTAGTCAGCAATGAGGAGGCCTTACTCAAAGTGGGTCTTGAATGAGCTTCCATGATATCCACTCCATACCAACTGAGAATGGGAGGACAAAGTCAAGTTTGAGCTAGAAGTGTTTCGGTTGCCTCAGCCCCAAGCAACATTAATACATATCGCATAAGACAATAAGGTCAGTCCATACCTACCTATACTATGTGTGGATGAAAACATCGACGAGCTTGCCGAAGAGCCATAGGAGCATGCCTATGTTGAGGACAAATGGGACATTTTATCAAGGATTGTCTGATAACTATCAATCAAAAGATGGCTACAGAGGCTTCATAGCCCACTATGTAAGTGAATCAAGTGGAAAATCATAGACTGAGAGGATGAGGCCGTGGTACCAAACAATCCTTAGGAAATGTACAAGCTATGAAAGTAGAGGTAGAGGAAAGGTCTATGCACTTAATCAATAAGAAGCTTGTAAATCCCCAACATACTTACAAGTACCATCCCCATTTAGTCTATTAGTGCTTAATGTTTATATGATTTTGGTGCAACATATTCATTTATTTCACCATGTTTTGCTAAGAAATTAAATAAGAATAAGGAGATGATGAATGAACCTTTGCTTGTAACAACACCCTTAGGAGAAACTATAGGGGTAGAACAAGTGTATAGGGATTGCATGGTAGAAATTGAAAATCAGAGGTTTCCTATAAATTTGATTGAATTGGAGTTCTTGGAATTTGATGTCATACTAGTAATGGATTGGTTATTTGTGTATAATGCTCATATAGATTATAAAGGGAAAAGGATAAATTTCAAAGAGGAAAATGGATCTAAATTCACTTTTTAGGGTGATAGGAGTAGTTTCACTATGAATTTGATTTTAGCTGTTGGAGAAAAAAGATTGTTAAGGAAGGGTTGTCAAAAGTGTTTGGTGCATGTTATAGATATTGAGAGAGTAGATAAATTTGTTAAGAAGATACCTATAGTAGATGAGTTCCTTAATATGTTTCCTGAGGATTTACTAGGAATACCACCAGATAGGGAGATAAAGTTCACAACTGAGCTCTTACCTATAACTTAGCCAATATCAATACTGCCATATCGAATGGCACCTTCAAAGTTAAAAGAATTAAAAATTCAATTACAATACCTACTTGATAAGGGTTTTATTAGGCATAATAGTTCCCCTTGTGGTGCTCTCGTTATATTTGTAAAGAAGAAAGATGGGTCCTTGAGGCCATGTATTGATTATAGACAGTTGAATAATGTGATTATGAAGAATAAATATCCTCTACTAAGGATTGATGATTTATTTGATCAGTTGCAAGGAGCCAGCTATTTCTCTAAGATAGACTTGCGATTGGGTTATCATCAACTTAAGATCTAACGAGAGGATATTTGTAAGACTGCATTTAGAATGAGATATGGGCATTATGAATTTATAATACTACCATTTGGTTTGATGAATGCACCAATGGCTTTTATGGATTTGATGAATCAAGTGTTTAAGCTATTTCTGGACAAATTTGTGATTATATTTATTGATGATATTCTAGTTTATTCAAGGAGTAAGAAAGAACATGAGGAACATTTGAGAATGGTGTTACAAACTTTGAGGGAGCATAAGCTTTACACCAAATTGTCTAAATGTGATTTCTAGATGAAACGAGTCTATTTTCTTAGACATATAGTTAGTAAAGAAGGAATTAAGGTAGATCCTAAGAAAATAGAAGCAGTAGCAAATTGGCCTCGACCCATAACTGTTATTGAAGTAAGGAGATTCTTAAGCATTATGGGTTACTATCACCATTTCTCAACAATGGTAGTGCTATTAACGAGACTTAAAAGAAAGTAAGTTAAATTTAAGTGGGATGAGACTTATGAAGAGAGCTTCCAAAAACTTAAGGATTACTTAATCACAGCTCATGTATTTGCATTACCTTATAGTAATGAAGGATTTGCCATATACTGTGATGCCTCTAGAATTGGGTTAGGATGCATGTTAATGTATAATGGAAAAGTTATTGCTTACGCATCTGGCAATTAAAGCAACATAAAATGAATTATCCCACTCATGATTTAGAAATGGCGGTGATTATTTTTGTTTTAAAAATATAGAGGCACTATTTTTTTTAGGGAGAAATGTGAGATCTATATGGATCATAAAAGTCTTTAGTATATTCTAAAGCAAAAAGATTTAAATTTAAGGCAAAGAAGGTGAGTAGAATTGTTAAAAGATTATGATTTCCAAATACTCTACCATCTTGGTATAGCTAATGTCATAGCAAATGCATTGAGCAGAAAGTCAATGGGTAGCCTCTCGTATATCGTTATGCAAAAGAGGTCGATAGTAAGGGAATTAAAGGAAATGCTTAATAAAGGTTTATAATTGGAAGTAGATTAATCATGAGTGCTATTTGCTTACTTCTAAGTAAGGCCCAAACTTCTTAATGAGATAAAGTCATCTCAAAATTAAGACCCTCAGTTAATGAAAATCTTGGAGGATGTGGAAAAGAACAAGCCTCAGAGTTTTCCATAGAAAAAGGTTTCTTGAAGTGTGGAGAAAGATTATGATTTCCAAATACTCTACCATCTTGGTAAAGCTAATGTCATAATGTGAGGCCTCGCCCGAGCACCGGTCCGATCCGCCGAGGGATCGAAATGCTCTTCGGGAGAAACTCCACGATTGGAACTCGCTGTGAGTTTGAAAATTTGATTTTTTGTATTTTGAAGGTTGAAAAGTGAATCGCCACTTTAATTTATTTATTTTAATTGGGAAAATTAAAGAAAACCCAACATGATTGACTCCAAAATAATTTGGTTTATCCCAATGGAAAAGTGCACCAATCCACGAGTGACCAAGGAGGGCTCGGGGATCAGGTTTTGGTAATTACACAATTTAAGAAAATGTTATTTTCTTTAGTTTGGCTTGAAATGCAAAATAACTCTTGAAAATGGATTTTTGTGTATGCATGAACAAGAATATAATGATGAATGAGACAGATATATATATCTGAGGTTATGGAATGACAATAATAAATAAATAGAAAAGATAAATCCTACTTAATTATTACAATATCAAAACAAATGAAATAAAGGGGATCTTTCCTCTAGCCCTTATGGGTACTAGGAAAAGCACACATTCCCCAAAATAAACTGAAAATAAAATCACAAAATAAAGGATTAATGTGAATAAGTCAAAATAAAAAAAAGAAAACAATATTAATAAAAAGATTTTTGGAGTTGATGCCCTTCAGAATGGCAGCCTGCGTATCCTATTGAATAGGAATCAAACCCCACGTAGTTCTCCCTTCTTGCAAAGGAGGGGTTTTAGAAATGTGTTGATTTGCTTATTAACTTAATTCTGATTCTTAAATTAATAAGTTTTTAGATCTTTTCAATTTTAGACCTAAAGAGAATTTTAGATCTGAATTTAGAATTTTAAAATAAGAAAGGGATTATACCTTTGCTTTTCTTGGTTTTCGAACGAATGGAACTAGTTTGGCTCCGGATCTCAACTCCACCTTGAATTCAAAGGAAGCTTGGAATCTGGATCTAGAAGCAGCAACTGTGTGAGTATAAGAACAAAAAATATGCCTGAATTGCTTTGAAATGCTCTAAAATGCTTTAGAATCTGTTAGGAATTATTGGAAATCATCAGAAACTATGCCAAATGAGGCTGGAGGAGGCTGCTATTTATAGAGCTGACAGAGGAGGTGCCATCGGTACGGACAGCGGCATCGACGGCAGGCGCGGCACGGCTGACACGCTGGCCATCTGGGCGGCACGCCAGATGTGCCGCCATACCAGCGGCATTATTTTGATGCCGCACCGGCGGCACAGAATGCATGCCGCCTCCTGGGCGGCACGGGATGCATGCCTCCCAGCGCCACTCGCCCGGCTCAATCTGTTTTCGTCCGTTTCGAGCCCGTTTCAGCTTCGATTCAAGCTCTGCTTGATTCTGTGGGTTCGTGACTGAAAAGCAGTCGACTAGAGGAGAAAAGATTCAAGAAATTTATTTTTTTGATGGGGCGCTGCCCCTTGACCCCTGCTCGCTAACCGGTTAGCTAGACCGCCGTATGCGCAGCGCCCTATTCTTAGTAGGTGTCAAGCTGCAGCCGAATCAAGAGGTGCAAATTTGAGGGTTCATAGCTGCCCCCTCATCAGAATTGGCTTTAAGCAAAAGGCAAATTCTGATGATAGTGAACCTTGGGAAGAGATGCCATGTCAGACTTTGAGCTTGTGCTCTTGCAACATCAGATTTTTGGCTTATATGTTCTTTTGCCATGTCAGTTCTAGGCTGTACCATGTCAGATTTGGGCTTGTGATATCTGTTTATGCTTATCATGCATGAGGACATTCATGTTTATGCAAACTGAACCTCATGAAGAAGGACAAACCTGGTATGAACCTTTTGGGAGATAGCCCATAGGATAAATGAGATTTTGCCAATGGCTATTGGTTTGACCATGGCGTTGGATGTGAAAATGGTCATGGTGATCTTCAATTAAGGCTATATGTCCAGCCTAATTGTTGGAGGTAAAGATGATTTAGTGAATTTTAATCACGGCTATCTGTTTTGCCTAGACTTTGAAAGATTTGGAGATTTGATCCACCTAGGGAATTCAATTTGGTTTAGCAAGGCCATCTGTTCGACCCTACTATTGGGGAGATTATGATTAAAGTTATTTGTTTGACTTCGATGTTTGGGAAGATTGGGATCAAAGCTATCTGTTTGGCTTTAATGGTTGGGAGAGTTGGGATCAAAGCTATCTGTTTGGCCTTGATGTCAGGAGGAATAGGATCAAAGCTATTTGTTTGGCTTTGATGTTAGAAAAGTAAGGATCAAAGCTATCTGTTCGACTTTGGTGTTAGAAGGATTAGGATCAAAGCTATCTGTTCAGCTTTGGTGTTAGGAAAAGCTGAGATCAAAGCTATCTATTTTGGCTTTAGTGTTAAAAGGATGGGGATCAAAGCTATCTGTTCGGCTTTGGTATTAGGAGGAATAAGATCAAAGCTATTTCCTTGGCTTTGGTTTTAGATTTAGAGAAGGCTATGTCTCTGAAAGACGATGGGTGTGGGAATGTCAACATAGGTGGCTCGACTCAGTTTGCCCATTGATGATTAGTCCTTGTAGGAAAGGTTTTGGCTAAGGAGGGAAGGTCTGGTGAAGGAAATCCATTTGAAAGGCTTAATTCTGATTTTGCCTTAAAGGAGATCATAGGCTTCACAAATGAAGGCCTTTTGGGCTTCATAGTGAAGGCTTTTGGATCTAAGCTTCATGGCGAAGGCTTTTTGGGAGTGGGCTTCATGGGGAAGGCTTTTTTTTTTTTTTTGGAGGAGGGAAGGTCTGGTGAAGGAAATCCATTTGAAAGGCTTAGTTCTGATTTTGCCTTAAAGGAGATCATAGGCTTCACAAATGACGGCCTTTTGGGAGTGGGCCTCATGGTGAAGGCTTTTTGGGAGTGGGCTTCATGGTGAAGGCTTTTGGATCTAAGCTTCATGGCGAAGGCTTTTTGGGAGTGGGCTTCATGGGGAAGGCTTTTGGTTTAGGCTTCTTGATGAAGGCTTTTGGTTTATGTGCTTCTTCATAAAGGCTTTCAGATTTGGGCTTCTTGATGAAGGCTTTTAGGCTTCTTAATGAAGGATTTTGGTTTAGGCTTCTTGATGAAGGCTTTTGGTTTAGGCTTCTTGATGAAGGCTTTTGAGTTTGTGCTTCTTCATGAAGGCTTTCAGATTTGGGCTTCTTGATGAAGGCTTTTGGGCTTCTTGATGAAGGATTTTGGTTTAGGCTTCTTGATGAAGGCTTTTGGTTTGGGCTTCTTGATGAAGGCTTTTGGGATTTGAGCTTCTTGATGAAGGCTTTTTTGGGAGATATGCCTTGACTTTTGGTTTTGCCAAGGAAACTAAATTTAAGGATGATCAGCCCTGATAGACTTGGGAATTTTGGTTCTACTCATTTTGAGATTATGCCAAGGAATGGGTGGTATGTGGTATGATTTGCCAATGAGGCTTGGGATGGAACAATATGATTTCATAAAGTTCGAGAATGGTTTTGAAGGTAGGTTGAAACTTCTGAAAAGAATCATGGAGGTTGTATGATTTTGCTTTTTGTAGCATGAATCATGGAAAAGAACAAATCAAGCTTTTCTTGTTATTTGAGATTGAACAGACTCTAGAGTGACACTTAATTATAGATTGCACTAGTTGACACAAAGAGCCCTTAGGAATGGCTAGAGGGTTAGTGGAAGGAAACAAATTGGGGATCATGCTTCCAAGTGAGAGATAAGGATGTGATAGACTGGAGATATGTATGAGGGATTGTGCTTTAGCTTTTTAAGCTAGGCGATGAAATGGATTGATAACAGATGATGACTTAGGAAGACATGCCCCCATTGTAGGATAAGGGCATAGAAGATTGTATATCCTTAGAGAATAAACCTCTGGTTAGGAAGGATGACTCTAGAGACATGAGATGAGACAAAATGATTTGAAAACTTCAGACATAAGGGAAAATGACTTAGATGAGCTTTCTCTCTCTCTTTCTCTCTTTCTCATCTCTAACTTTTACCTAAGCTGCCCTATTTGAGTTTTCAGCTTAGCGAACTTGAAAAAATATTCCACCATAATTTGGGCTGCCGCTTTGAGGGGTTCTGGCCTTTGAATTCTAGATTTGGCAAATGTTGACCCTGTTGAGGTGCATTGTTTGATTACCTAATGTGCAATAGGTAATTCCATTTGATTGCTTCAACTATTTGACCTTCTTTGATTAGGTGCAATTGTTGATGGCACCTCACGTGCTAATAGTGGTGGATTTGACTGTTTGTTCATTTCTCTCTTTTTTCCTCTTTTTCTTTTTCTCTTTTTTTATGGCTCATCCATGCCTGACTAAACAAGGAAGATGAAAAGAAAATATATGTGCATTACTACAAAGAAAACTTTATTGCAAGATGACAAAGGAAACCGCTATGGTTTATGTGAAAAAAAAAAAAAGACGACAGACTCTAACTCAGATTTGCACTCAGGTTTAGACTTGGAATTCAATCTTAGACAAGTCAGATTAGCTGAATTTGAACTACTCCATGACATGCCTTCTAGGGCTGAGGTAAGGTGGGGTTGAGTTAGGACTAGATTCCTCATCACTATTCAGGTTAGTGGTGGGGAATTCAGCTTGAAATGATTGACTTTGGATGCAATCTTCAACTTTTGATGCAGTTGCAACTAAAGCTCTGAAGGTGGGTAGGTATTGTGTTAACAAATGGGCTCTATAGGCAGGAAGTAGATTCTTGACAATGATATCTACTTGTTCTTGCTCGGTTGGCCTGTTTACCATTTGAGCAGCTTTAGCCCTCCACCTTGTAAGGAACATAGAAAAGGACTCATCTGAAAGTTGCTTTATGGTTTCTAAGTCCCTTCTTGTAATGTCCACTTCAGTATTGTAGTGGTACTGTTCGACAAATGCCTTGCAAATGTCCTCCCAAGTCTGTTTTTGGGTGTCATCTAAGTTAATGAACCATCTTAGGGCAGGATCAGTAAGAGTTTGAAGAAAGAGTTGAGCAAGGAGCTCATTGTTGATACCAAAGGGATGCATTGCCCCCATATACATCTTTAAATGGATCTTGGGGCAAGTAGTACCATCAAATTTGTCCAAATTCGGCATCTTGAACTTTGGTGGAACTCTTGCATTGGGAAATAAGCTCAAGGAGCCTGTATCAACCAGGTTCTCTTTCTTCTTTAGATTCTTCAGCAGCTTTTCCATGTGCTTCACTTTTTCCATGAAGACTTTGATTTCAGGGTTGACTTCCTTCCTTTGGAAAGGATCCGCAGGTCGGAAAGTGAAAGTAGGGGTGAAATTTGGTGGTTGAACTATCATGGGTTGATAGAGTGAGTCATTTCTGAGGAATTCAGGTGATGAAATAGGTAGTGGTGAAATGATGTCGGTGTTTGTAGGTTCTTTGTCTTTGGATTCAACTCTGGAAGTGGATCCATAAACAAGATAAAAGGCGGGTTTTGGGTCAGCTTTGAATGGTTTTGGGTCAGTTAGGTTTTGAGCGAAGGAGGCCTGTTCTAGCATGGTACGAACATCCTCTATGACAGCCCTCCTTTAGGCTTTGAGCATGTCTTCGAAAAGGGCTTCTTGCCTTTTCATCATAGTTTCCTGGTGTTCAGAGAGCTTAGCAATAAGCTCGTCAAAAATTTCATCAGCTCTGGTAGCGGTGATCTCATCTCCAGCAACAGACATCTTGTCAACCTTTGAAAGGAAAAAGGAACTGGGTTAGTATCCAGCTTTGGAAAAAAAGGTTATGGGGAGGTGTGACAAACCAAAAGATCTTAGGTTTAATGACAGTGAATGACAGTGTCTTATGGTTAGGTTGACTGTGTGTGGGTAAAGATGAGGGTAGAGGTGTATGATGTTAGCTAGGTATGTATTTAGCTAAGGGAGCTAGGTTAGATTTTAGCTTTGGGTGGCTAGATCAGATTTTAACTTTGAGTGGCTAGGTCAAAATTTAGCTTGGGGTGACTAGGTTAGATTTTAGCTTTGAGTGGCTAGATCAGAATTTAGCCTTAGGTGATTGGGATTGTGATTTATGAATGGTTTACCATGGACTTAAGGATAGAGTGACCATGGGTTTTGCTATTGGGTATGGATGTACCATAGATTTGGATGTTGGGTGGACCATGGGCTTGGTGATGGTTGGATAATGGGTTAGACTAGATCATGAGCTTAGATGGGCCATGGGTTTGGATAGTGATGTTAAAGATGAAACCTAGTCAGCATTTAGTTTGGGTAAGGATAAGAGTGATGCTAAGTCAGTATTTAGCTTTGGTAAGGATGGTTGTGGATAATGCTATATCAGTGTTTAGCTTGGGTAAGGAATATGAAAGATGAAAGCTAGGTTAGTATTTAGCTTGGGTAAGAGTTGTGAAAGATGAAAGCTAGGTCGAGATTTAGCTTGTATAACGGTTACAAAGAATAGAACTAGGTCAGTGTTTAGCTTGGATAAGGATTGTGGATAAAGATGAGGGTACCATAGATGGGTTTATTTTTACCATGAGTTTGACATGGGTTTGGATAGGACTGGATCATGGGTTTAGGTGAACCATATGTTTTGGGCTTTGACCATGGGTTTACGTGGACCATGGGCTTTGTGTGTTGACCATTAGGTGGACCATGGGCTTTAGGTTTTGACCATGGGTTTAGATGGACCATGGGCTTTAGGCTTTGACCATGGGTTTAGGTGGACCATAGGCTTTGTGTGTTGACCATGGGTTTAGGTGGACCATGGGTTTTAGGTTTTGACCATGGGTTTAGGTGAACCATGGGTTTTGAGCTTTTTGGGTGTTGACCATAGGTTTAGATGGACTATGGGTTTTGGGTGTGAAGTTGTTTGGATAGGTTTTTGACTCTTCATAAGGTTCAAGCTATACATGCATGTATGCATGAATGAAAAGGTTTCATGATAATGATATACCAAGTTCAGTATTATGGTACATAAAATCCTAAAGGAAGGTTCTATAAGTCATTACATGAAAGGGTTAGGGAGGCTTAAAGGGAACCCATCACACTAGAGATGCGATATACCTAACCACATGTGAGACAAGGAGCCTCGTGTGGGTCCAATGGTACGTGCATACTCGTTACACCTCTAAAAGGATTAGAGGATATGTTGTGGGCTGGATGATTTCACCATCGGCAAGTAGACCTAAGGAAGGTTGCCCACTCGATGTTACTTTCTATCCTTTGTTTTCCTAGGAAGCTAGGCTTTGTGGACCAGGAGTCCGATGTAGTGATGCATGAAAGAGTTATTCTGCTTTTGAAGCCAAACTTGGTATTATACCAAAAGTAATCCACTTTATCTTTTATTTGAAAAAAGATTTTATGTCCCCAGTGAAGTCGCCAACTGTGAGGCCTCGCCCGAGCACCGGTCCGATCTGCCGAGGGATCGAAATGCTTTTCGGGAGAAACTCCACGATTGGAACTCGCTGTGAGTTTGGAAAATTGATTTTTGTATTTTGAAGGTTGAAAAGTGAGTCGCTACTTTAATTTATTTATTTTAATTGGGAAAATTAAAGAAAACCCAACATGATTGACTCCAAAATAATTTGGTTTATCCCAATGGAAAAGTGCACCAATCCACGAGTGACCAAGGAGGGCTCAGGGATCAGGTTTTGGTAATTACACAATTTAAGAAAATGTTATTTTCTTTAGTTTGGCTTGAAACGCAAAATAACTCTTGAAAATGGATTTTTGTGTATGCATGAACAAGAATATAATGATGAATGAGATAGATATATATATATGAGGTGATGGAATGACAATAATAAATAAATAGGAAAGATAAATCCTACTTAATTATTACAATATCAAAACAAATGAAATAAAGGGGATCTTTCCTCTAGCCCTTATGGATACTAGGAAAAGCACACATTCCCCAAAATAAACTGAAAATAAAATCACAAAATAAAGGATTAATATGAATAAGTCAAAATAAAAAAAAAAGAAAACAATATTAATAAAAAGATTTTTGGAGTTGATGCCCTTCAGAATGGTAGCCTGCGTATCCTATTGAATAGGAATCAAACCCCACACAGTTCTCCCTTCTTGCGAAGGAGGGGTTTTATAAATGTGTTGATTTGCTTATTAACTTAATTCTGATTCTTAAATTAATAAGTTTTAGATCTTTTCAATTTTAGACCTAAAGAGAATTCTAGATCTGAATTTAGAATTTTAAAATAAGAAAGGGATTATACCTTTGCTTTTCTTGGTTTTCGAACGAATGGAACTAGTTTGCTTCCGGATCTCAACTCCACCTTGAATTCAAAGGAAGCTTGGAATCTGGATCTAGAAGCAGCAACTGTGTGAGTATAAGAACAAAAAATATGCCTGAATTGCTTTGAAATGCTCTAAAATGCTTTAGAATCTGTTAGGAATTATTGGAAATCATCGAAAACTGTGCCAAATGAGGCTGGAGGAGGCTGCTATTTATAGAGCTGACAGAGGAGGTGTCGTCGGTACGGACGGCGGCATCGGCGCGGCACCGGCGGCAGGCGCGGCACGGATGACACGCCGGCCGTCTGGGCGGCACGCTAGACGTGCTGCCATACCGGCGGCATGATTTTGATGCCGCACCTGCGGCATGGCCTTTTTTCGATGGCACGAAATGCGTGCCGCCTCCTGGGCTGCGCGGGATGCGTGCCTCCCAGCGCCACTCGTGCAGCTCAATATGTTTTCGTCTGTTTCGAGCCCGTTTCAGCTCTGATTAGAGCTTTGCTTGATTCTGTGGGTTCGTGACTGAAAAGCAGTTGACCAGAGGAGAAAAGATTCAGGAAATTTATTTTTTTGATGGGGCGCTGCCCCTTGACCCCTGCCTGCTAACCGGCTAGCGGGACCACCGTATGCGCAACGCCCTATTCTTAGTAGGTGTCAAGCTACAGCCAAATCAAGAGGTGCAAATTTGAGGGTTCACACATAGCAGCTGCATTGAGCAGAAAGTCAATGGGTAGCCTCTCGTATATCGTTATGCAAAGGAGGCCGATAGTAAGGGAATTAAAGGAAATGCTTAATAAAGGTTTACAATTGGAAGTAGATAAATCATGAGTGCTATTTGATTACTTCTAAGTAAGGCCCAAACTTCTTAATGAGATAAAGTCATCGTATAATCAAGACCCTCAGTTAATGAAAATCTTTGAGGATGTGGAAAAAGAACAAGCCTCAGAGTTTTCCATAGAAAAAGGTGTTTTGAAGTGTGGAGATCGATTATGCATGCCTAATGTAAAAGAGTTGAAGGAGAGAATTTTGAAAGAAGCACATCAAACCTCATATAGTGTACATCCAAGGACTACCAAAATGTACCACGATATAAAGAGTACTTATTAGTGGCTGAGAATGAAGAAAGATGCAGTGAATTTTGTAGCTTCATGTCTCACTTGTCAGCAAATGAAATTTGAACACCAAGGGACCCTCTAAATTACTTTAGGAGATAAGATTACCATAATGGAAGTGGGAACAGATCACTATGGATTTCATAGTAGGTCTTCCCAAGACTACAAAAGGGTATGACTCAATATGTGTAATAGTGGATTAGCTAACGAAATCTGCACACTTCATTTAAGTAAAGACTATTTATTTGGTAGCCCAATATGCCCAGATTTATGTTGATGAAATCATAAGATTGCATAAGTTCCTAATTTCCATTATTTCTAATAGAGGGACCCAATTCACATCAAGGTTCTAGCAAAAATTGCAAGAAGCATTGAGTACACAACTTGATTTCAATATAGCCTTCCACCCACAAATGGATGGACAATATGAGAGAACAATACAAACATTGGAGGATATGCCCTGTATCTATGTTATGGATTTTAGAGGAAGCTGGGATAAACATCTTCCACTTATTGAATTCACATATAACAATAGTTACCATTCCTCTATAGGGATGGCACTGTACGAGGCTCTATAAGGTAGAAAATGCCGATCTCTAATTTGTTGAACCAAAGTGGGCAAAAAGGATTTTAAAGCTCTAAATATGATTAAAGAAGCCACTAAGAAAGTATAGATTATTTAGGAAAGACTAAAAGCTACTTTTAGTCTCCAGAAAGTTATGTCGATCCCAAGAGGAAGGATGTCCATTTCATGGTAGGTGACCATGTCTTTTTGAAAGTCTCTCCCATGAATGGAGTCATGAGATTTAGCAAAAAGGGAAAATTATCCCCATGCTTCATTGGGCCTTTTGAGATTCTTGATAAGGTCAGAGAAGTTTCATACTAGTTAGCATTGCTTCCAGCATTGGAACATGTGCATTTGGTTTTTCATATGTCGATGTTAATGAAGTACATTCCTGACCCCTCACATGTATTGCAATCACAATTGATCAAGATTGGCCAAGACCTTACCTATGAAGAAGTTCCAATCGCTATACTAGACCGACAAGTAAAGAAGCTTCAAAATAAGGAGATATCAATAGTCAAAGTTCGACAACGTAACCATAATATGGAAGAATGTACATGGAAGAATGAAGATGATATGCTTTGGAAGTATCCACAATTGTTTAATCAATAACAGGTAAGTTCTTTTAAAAATTCGATGATGAATTTTTTTTAGGGGGGTAGAATGTAATACCCAAGTATTTTATAACTCATTCTAGTTACTAATGACGCTAAAAGACTAGATCTTTGAATGTTAGCATAGCATAGAAATGAAAGGGAATCAGTTAGGAACCTTGTGACACTACTTGAAATGTTTGCCTAGTATATGATTTTATTATGACTAATTATGTTCTAATGAATTGAATAGAGTTAATATGATAACTAGTGACATGTATAAAGAAGTTAGAGAACATAAGTTTAAAAGTTATAGTGAAAGGAAAGAAAAGAATTTAAAAGGAAAAATTCTAAGTATGTTAATGGGTTTATGGGCTTGTTAATGGGCTTTGAAATAACAAAGGACCAAGCCCAATAGAAGGTGGCCAACCCATTGGGCACAAGAGTTAGAATATTAAAACTTGTGATCTAAAATATTTGGCTTAAGACAATAAAAATATGTTGTAGAGAAAGAGTCACAAAATTTGACCAAGTTGGCCACCAAAATTGACCAAGTCAAAATCCTAAACCATTTTGAACTCTCATCTTCTCTACATATGAGTCTAAGTCCATTTTGAGTACTCTAACACCACATGATGAACATCACCATTGTAGAGAGAATTCTAGCCATCCAATTTGATCAAATATTAGCCATTCATTAAGATTAAATCTTAACCATTGGATTTAGGTTGATCAAATCCTCACTGTCCAACCCATCATATATATAAGCAAAATTATGTTATGAAACAACATTTAGCCAATCTCTACACCAAAGTTTCACAATAAGAAAAGAAATTCTCTTTATATTAATTACAATAAGAACCTTAACAAATCAAAGCTAATCAAGGTGAGAAATTATGTTCATCTTCTGTTTTCCATGTTCAAAGGTTGAATTTAGTATTTTGGTTGCATGAAATCTCTTCTACAACATAAGAAAAATTCAGCCAACCTAGGGTGAGCATACATAAGATGTAGTTTATGAAGATTTTAGATGAATTATGGAGATTTGGCTAGAGAATTAAAGGATTAATGGGAAGATAGGAAAAGAAAACATGAAAATACCTAAGTATCACTAAAGTAAGAATTCAGCCAACAATAGTGAATGATCAAAGAAGTGTTCTAAATTCTAATCGAATACATCTATGGTTATTTTAGATGAAGAAAAATGATTTAGAAGTGTTAAAATGAATTTTGGAAACTTGATTCAAGACTTTGAAAACATAGTGACATAAACTTAGTTAAAAGAGAAACTTGGTGTTCTAATGCTAGACTGTGATAATTGAGTGATCATACATGTTTTATGTTATGCTAATTTCACATTCCTATAACTAATTTAAAGATTTGATGAAGAATTATAAGATTTCTCCAAAATTGACCTAAGTGGGACAAGTTAGGGCTCATATGAATAAGAGTGAATTAACTCGAGATGATTAGGGGGAATTGATTGCCTAAGTGCTAATTTGGTGAATCTATAGTTAATTTGAGGTTTGAAAGGGAAATTGATAGTTTTCCCCAAATTCTAAGGTTTATCTAACAAATTGGGAATTTTGAGATTTAAACTTGAAATCATGAAATTGAATGAGGAATCTAGCTTGGAAATGATTAGGATCAAGAATAGATATAAGTATGTATATGACACTATTGATACATCTCTATTGTAAGTGAAGTAATAAAACAAGCATAAGGTATAATTAGTAACACCATTAGTTACTAATTAATATATAATTGAAATGTTATGGGTGTAGAACTTTAAGGTAAGGGCAAGGAAATTGCTCAAGAATGTGAAGGACCTTAAACTAATCAAGAACAAACAATCAATAAGAGCAAAAAAGTTAAAGTGAGTACTTAATAATATGATGTAATTATATCTTATTGCTTGCAACCATTACTTAAATTATCATTCCTTGACATGTACTTGTAATGAAATTTGATATATGGTTGCCTATTAATTGTTGAGCCTCTAGAAATCCACATCTTTCTTTTATGATATTTGACCATGATGAGCCCCGTACCTTGATATTATGTTGTACCTAATGATGAGAATGATTGATATGCTGATTATTTTCCATTCAATTCCTAATATAGACTTTGAATATGTCTTTCATTAATAACCATGATTAAGTAGAAATCCTCTCTGATGTGAGGAAAGACATCAAACATTGTGCACTTAGTATAAGCCTGTGGGTAGGGTGAGAGTAGCCAACCTCTGTTAAGGTAGAATGTCTAACTGCAAGATTTGATCAGTTTTGCATAATGTGATGCATGTGAGTGAGCAAGGCTTAGTCTGCCACTCTTTAATATTTATGTGTGGAAAGCTTTTCACTTCCAAGACATTATTATTTTTGCTAAAATGCATTCTAAAGTTCAATATGACCAATTTTGATTAACATCACTCAATTGCTACCTTGAATCAATCCAAATGATAACCTCTTATATTGCATTTATGTTATGTTATATTATTATGTACTCAATGAGCTCGTCTTATTCCATAGTTATTTAAAATTTCCATGTCAGGGTGATTTGTTAGCAAGATAAATTTCGAGATGTGCTTCTCCGCTTAGGACTTACTCTGCTAAATTGTTTAGTTTTGTGTTTGCTTGTGTCATCCTAAGGATTTTCAATCTAGAGCTCCATGGTATATGAAGACTTAGTATTGAAAATGCATTGGGTTTGAAAGTGTTGTAAACGAATGATCATAGTTGTTATATGTACATATTTATGATAAGAATATATGGACAATATTCATTAATACTTAAGAATGTTATGATAATCAATGGTCATGAAGTAACATTAAAGCACATTGACTATAAATGAATGGTTAAAGTAATAATGGAAATAATAATGAGTGAATGTAGTTTCAATCTTGGAATTGAATGCAAAATGGGGTTCTACAGGTTTTGGTGACCTTATATCTTCCTAAGCTCTAGGACCATCACAGCCTAGAAATTGGATTGTGACAAGACCAAAAGGGTAGGGCTGAAAAATCATATTGGGGACATTTTACAGATTACAAGTGAAGTAGTGGGGGCCATGGCACAGGAGGAGCCGGCGGTGCCTCCGGCACAGTGGACAACATGCCACCCAGTTAGTTAGCGGTCATGGATTTCAAATGACAAACACTAGTTGTTTACTAGTATTAGTTTTCGTATTTCATATGACAAGGAGGATATTTTCAGCAGAGCTTCCCCTAAAATTTGACTAAAACCACCTAGAAACGAAAATAAATAATCACATATTCAAAGAAATGCTCCAACGAGCATTATCAAAAATGGGAATTTACAACTAGTATATTTGCATTATACAAATTAAATATCAAGAGCCCTAATGTTATCCATAATCAATCTAATTTTAGGAAGAATTTTGGTAGAGTTTCCCCTAAAATTAGACTAAACCCTCTGAAAAAGAACGCAAATCTACTAATATATTCAAACAAATGCTCTAATGAGCATTATCCAAATAACAATCACACAAGGCTTTTGATATTTATTTTGATAAATGATATTGATTTTGACATTATTTTGTCATATTAAAATTACTAAAATTCATAAAATTTTCTAAATGTAAATTTTAGTATAATTACTTTCTTTGTTAACTCTAATATTTTATAAACCTAAAATATTTAATTTAAACCTAAAATATATTTTATGAATAAAACCATAATTAATTTAATTCAATTTAAATTGTATTAAATTTCACCAATTTTAATACAAATTCAATTTGGTTCATCCAATTTTATTTTTTGTTTCAATTATTTTAATTTTATCACAAAGTTTAATAAATCAAAATTGGTGAATTTTACTACAATTTCTATGTAAAATTTAATTATTACATAAAAATCAAAATAATTAAATTTTATTTTATTACAAAAATTAATTTAATTGTATTAAGGGTTTAATAAATAAAAGCAAAAAATTTAATTAATATCATTTTTTTAGAAAAAATAATTTAATTTCTATAAATTATTTCTAATTAACTACACAGTAAATTAAAAAAATCCAAACAAAAAAAACTGAAACAACAAAAATTAATAAAATTCAAAAAAAATAACCAGCGAATAATGAAATCATTGATATGCAGATTTACATTGAAAAAAATTTTAAAAATCACAAAAAAAAAAAGGGCAAAAACCAACAAAAAATAGCAAAATCAATGAAATAACTTACTTGTGGAATTCCCACCGAAAATGGGAAGATTACACCAGAATAGGCGCCAGAATGGCCGATCGACAAACCGGCAGCAGGTGCAATGGCAAGGGAAAGAGAGAGAGAGAGAGAAAATGAGGATGGAGGGTCTAGTTTTGAATTAAGACCTAAGTTAGCGACACAATTGCTATGCAGCAAAGGTGTCACTAAGCCAAAACCCGCCGTTGTGAGGCCTCGCCCGAGCACCGGCCTGGTCCGCTAGAGAGAACCGGGATGCTCATGATGGAACCCTTGGGTTTAGATTTGGTTGATTTTGAAAATAATTTTGGGAGTCGCCACCCTAATTTATTTTTATATGCAAAAATTAATGAAAAACGCAATTTTGACTCCAATTCATTAATTTTCATTTAATTACCCAAGGATAAAATCACTAGTTTCGAACCAGGTTGAGTTCAGGAACTAGGTTTTTTGTTTTAAATAATCTAAATTTGGCTCTTAAGTTTAATTTGACTTCAGAAAAAAGTGATTTCATGAATGAAAAATATTATATGACAATTAATTAAATGCATGAGCATGGTATGAGTGTAATGAGAAAATCAAAATGAAGCATTCACAAATTATATTAATTAAAAAAAAAAGGAAAAGGAGATTGATTGGGATTTGGATTTGAGGTTTGGATTTAGATTCCAAACGTGCCTATGTACCCTATTGAATAGGGATCAAAACCCACATAGTTCATTCCACGATTAAGTGAACGGGTTTAGAAGTTCATCAGATTAATTTTGGTTTGATTATTTTGAAAGTGAGGAAAAAAGGCTAATACCTTGACTTTTGGTGGGCAGAGGGTTTTACTAAATTGAAATTTCATTTTATCAGGATCGGGGGATTGGATGAATTAGAAGATTAATTAATTAATTAAAATGATTAATTAACTAATTAATATGATGAAATGGATGGATTGATGGATTAATTAATTAAAAAGATTAATTAATTAATTTGAAGGAATGGTGAATTAAGAAAAATGATTAATTTGATTTTGGAAAAAGGGATGACTTTTGAAAAAAAATAGCGATTAATTAATTGATTAAAAAGATTAATTAATTAATTAATTAATTGAGTGATTAATTAAAAAATAGTTTTAGTTAATTAAAAAGATTAATTAACTTGGTTAGGGTGAGGTAATTAATTAATTAAAAAGATTAATTAATTAATTAGAGAGTGATTGGAGGGAGAAGAAGAGAGGAATTTGAAGATAATAATTTACTCAAATTCAAGAGGTGTTTTGAAATGAGAAGTGGAGGGAGGTATTTATAGGAAAAGTGGGTGAGGGTAGTTTAGATAGTGAAAATGTGAAAAGATAATAAGGGGTAGGGCTAGAAAGGGCTAAAAATTAGGCTGGAGGGGGTAAAGGGGTCATTTTCTGTGCAAGAAAGAGGGTCTACACGTGTCAGACAGGTGCAGTGCTACACCAGGCCTATGCAGAAATGCACTAGGCCTGTGCAGCACTGCACTAGACTAGTACAGTGTGCCACAAGTTCTACTTGCGATGTGCTACAATTTGGACTTGAGGCGCCTCATAGGCCTAGTGCGGCGCCGCATGGCAACTGATGTGGCATTTTTTTTTTTTTTAGAGATTGGTTAGTATGGAGTTTAGAAAATTTAGATGTCTAGTGGCAATATAATTAAAGGCTAAAAAAAATATTTTAGCGTGTTAAACTCAGCAAGTGCTAAGGTTGCAGTTGGATGATGAAGGTGTAAAATTGAGGGTTCATAGTTGCCCCCTCATTAGAATTAACTTTGAGCAAAAGGTGATTCTGATGACTGTGAAAATTGTGAAGAGGTGCCATGTTAGACTCAGAGCTTGTGTGTTCTTGTCATATTCTTTGGGGGAGGCCCTCTAGGATAAATGATATTTTATCAATGGCTATCTGTTTGGCCTTGACATTAGATGTGAGAATGGTCTTAGTGAATTTCAGTTAAGGCTATCTGTTTGGCCCTAATGTTAGAATATAAAAAAGGTTTGGTGAATTTTAATTAAGGCTATCTTCCTGGCTTTAATGTTGGATATAAAGAAGGTTTGGTGAATTTCAATCAAGACTATCTATTAGCCTTAATGTTGGAGATAAAGAAGGTTTGGTGAATTTCAATCAAGGCTATCTGTTTAGCCTTAATGTTAGAGATAAATAAGGTTTGGTGAATTTCATTCAAGGCTATTTGTTCGGCCTTAATATTAGAGATAAAGAACATTTGGTGAATTTCAATCAAGATTATCTGTCCGGCCTTAATGTTGGAGATAATGATAATCTAGGGTAAATCTCAATCAAGGCTATTTATCCGACCTTAATGTTAGAGGTAAAGAAGATTTGGATAAATCTCAATCAAGGCTATCTGTTTGGCCTTAATGCTAGAGGTAAAGATAATTTGAGTAAATCTCAATCAAGGCTATCTATCCGGCCTTAATGCTAGAAATAAAGAAGATTTGGGTAAATCTCAATCAAGGCTATCTATTTGGCCTTAATGCTAGAGGTAGAGATGATTTAGGTAAATCTCAATTAAGACTATCTGTCCGGCCTTAATGCTGCAGATAAAGAAGATTTTGGACAAGATAATTTAGTGAAGAGAGAGCCTCGACCTATGGAGAATTGGCTCATGAGATTCTAACACAATTTTGATAGAGGAAAAGCCTCAGCTTATGGTGAGTTAGCTCAAAAGATTCTGATAAGATTTTGGTAAAGGGAGAGCCTCAGCCTATAGTGAGTCAGCTCAAAAGATTCTGAAAAGATCTCGGCAAGAGGAGAGCCTCGACCTATATCGAATCAGCTTGACAAATCCTGAAAAGATTTCAGTAAAGGAAGACACTCGGCTTATGGCGAGTTAGCTCAAATGATTTTCAAATGTTTTGATAAAGGGAAGAGCATTGGCCTATGGCAAGTCAGCTCAAAAGATTCTGAGAAGATCTCAATAGGAGAGCCTCAACTTATGGTGAGTCAGCTCGAGAGATTCTAACAAGATTTTAATTGTGCCAAAGAAACTTGGGTTTCTGAATGTAAAAGGTTGGGCGTTTCAAAAGGCTTAAAGGAACTTTGTTAGGAGTAAAAGGACTCTGGAAGTCATGCTTCATTGATTAGATATGGAAAGGTACCATTTAGCTTCAAAGAGGCATTGGTTACCTTTAAGAGGTATCGGTCAACTTTCAGGAAGTACTGGTTAGCTTTAGGAAAGGCTAGTGAGGCTATTGGCTCGGCTTATGCATGATGGTGCATGATTGCAGATGATTGCATAGATGCTGGTGCATAAATGATGCATGCATGTTTCAGAATTCATAGACCTTTTATTTGACTTCTATGCCATGTGTGATTTGTAATAATGCCTGTAATGATTATATGGATGCATAAGGCTGGATTCACACATTTGCTTTGTGAATGCAATTTTTTCGTGCAACATTTGTGTCCTACGGAGATATGTATTTGTGGACTGAGAAACTCAACAAAGTTGAGGAACTCAACTTGGGTTGGTATGGAATAGTTGACGTAATGGCATTACAAGGAGATTGAGATTTTTTTTTAGGGCTTGCTTTAGGTTTTAGAATCTAATGGCCCATGTTTTCTGTTTTGGTGCTGCTAAAGAGGAGTTTTGTCCCACCTTTAGAAAGTTCAATGTTATGGCTTGGCTATGAATCAGAGGCAACTCTAATGGTGTAAGAGTTCAGAGTTTGGCATTTCTATATTTTTTAGGAGTTTTGGACTTACCTCAAGATGTTACAAGCCAGATGATGATTGGTGATGGTCAAGTGAATTTGACCATAGTGTTTGAGAAGTATCATGATCCTAGTGACTAAGGAGATATGAGAGGGGAAGAAACTCAAGATGAGGGCCTTAGTTTTATGTTAGTCGGATACGGGTCTGTTAGGACCATGCTGACGGAGACACTGATGAGAGATTAACTATCTTGCTAGTTATTCACCAAGTGAGAAAATTTTATCTATTCTTACCCTTTTTGGTAGGGCTGTTTTATGAGTGTTCATTTCATATTTTGGGTTATCTCAAAAGTGTGGCTGATGGATCATTTTCAGGGGGTGGCCCTTGCTTTTTGAGTCCACACATGCCTTGCTGAGACTTAGTCAGAGGTCAGATAAGATGGTTGCTTGCAGCTTGCCTCCGAAGAACATTTTTAGCACTGCCAATAGTAAAGGATTAGATCTCTCATGACTAGGGGCCATGGGTGTAGAGTGGTTTGCCTGTTGGGCCTGGTTTGAATGACTTTCCACTAAGGGGTGAGGGTCTTGAGGCAGATAAGGTAGACACAGGATGTGCCCCCAGTTTTTCTTTCTTGGAGTTTATGTAGATGATGTTTTCCATTGCCAGAGCTATCAGGTGATGGCTGGTTGAGGAGTTATCATGCTATTTATTTTGGGATTTCACTTCAAACCACAGAGAGGTATGCCAGGTAGTTGATAAAGGTGGTTTGGCCAATTGAGAAAGAGTACCAAGCTGCCCTGCTGAGAGGAATAGAGGATGAAGCAGTTGAGGAAGGAGAGACTGTGTGAGGAGCCATTGGTAGCAAAAGGACTATAATCCAAACAAAAAGGGTGACTCATTCTTTGAAGAAGACTCGAGGATCTATTGGAAGTACAACACCACAAGTTGCAGTAGTGACTCAAAAAAGGATAATGTGACAGACTTTGACTCTAATGAGGACACGAGAGATTTGTGTCTCAAGAGGTATAGGAGGACTGGCTAGGCCATGACTTTAGACATGACCTTTTTTTTGAAATAATTATAGGATGATAAGACTACACAAAATAGGATAAGCTGTAGATGACATTGAAAGAGCTATCCTTTATGATGGGTTTGTATTTTGCAAGATTTGAATCATCATTAAATGAGACATCTTTTATTTTGCTCCAATTTCTACCTAAGCTGCCTTTTCATATTTTTAACTTAGCGAGCATTCTTCTTTTTTTTTTTTTTTTAGGCAAAAGAATTGAGTGAATGATGTACCAGGCACAAAGAGAATGAGAATACGATGCAACAAAATATTTTGTATTATGATTAGGACCACACCAGAGTTGGGCTGCCTACATGTCCCTTACATTACTTTTCTATCATTAATTTTTCTTATTTTTTAGGGAAAATCAAGTCCACGTAGTTCTGATTACATATGCATGAAAAATAGAAAATGAAATGCAGATGTCATCTTTGCATGATGTATCATTTTAGCTAGTCCGGATTTGCCAGGATGGGAGAATTCATTTCAGTCTATGTCTATGAAGATGGTGCCTCCGTCAAATAGGATCTTCTTGTATTGTCCAGCCTAGTTTGGTTTGAACTTCCTCTTGGATCATGAATAAGGGCTCGAATTCCTCCTAGAACTGGATTTTCTTTTTGTGAACCCTTGTCTCTCACCTTCTAGTTGAAGTGCTTGACTAGTCTCCATTAATAACCTTGAATTTTGTACAGAGGATCGATTCTCTTTTCCTCGACGGTATCCAGCTGGTCATGATAACTTTCAGTCTATTCTTTCTCCATGTCTTCTCTTTGACAAGTTTCTTGTTAGTCAGGATCTTATAAACTGTGATGCTCGAAGCATCCCTATCATGTCTTCATCTTCTACAAAATAGCTCATGAATTTTTCCACTACTATCATACAAATGCAATGTATGTGATTTTTTTAGTCTTTTCCTTTGTGCCATAATTAATTAATCCTTTTGTCTTTTTCATTTTTTTATATTTTTCATTTTTTTGCTTTTTTTTTTTTTTTTTGAAGATGTCCCATTTAAAGATGAATCAGAAAAAAAAATTAAAGCAAATCAGAAAGTTCAAACTTTTTATTATTGATAAAGGTCCCATCATGAGTACATTAAAGGATAAGCTTAGAAGGCAAAATACAAACTCAGAAGGACAAGAACTGACAGACTCAAAAAGAAAATAGACTAAAAAGACTTTAATGTAGACTCAAAGGACTTGGATAGGGGGCATAACAGTTCTGGCACTCTTCTCAAAATATCAATTATTAGATAAGGCTTGAGATGGTTGAGTGAGCTCGGTGATGCTAGACTTTAGGTTTGGGAGCAATGATGTCTCCACTATCAATGAGGTCTTGAATTTTGTGCTTCAAAGGCTTGCAAACATCAATTTTGTGCCCTGACCCTTGATGATAGTTGTAGTGTTTATTAGCATTATAACCCTTGGGGAAGGGGTTTGGAGGAGGTCATAGTTCTAAGGGCTTAACCATATTAGCCTCTGAGGCTTTCTTATAAATGATGTTGAAGGGCATGCCAAACTTAAAAAAAAGTCCTTCTTTCCAACCTCATTAGCTAGTAATAAGAGACAGCATTTACTTCCCCTTCTCTTTTGGTAGAGTTAGTGGTGTAATTATTATTCTTATGATACCTCAAATTAGAGGATTCATCTTTAATTTATCTCGATTGAATTAAATTCTCGATTTTGGAGGCAATGGCAATGAGAGCTTTGAAGCTGGAAAGGTATTGAGTTTATAGATGAGCCTAATATTGGGCGAAGAGGTTTTTGATGATGATGTCAATTTGCTCTACTTCATATTGACGGTTCACTATTTGAGCCACTTTTGTCCTCTACCTTGTAAAGAACCCGGTAAAGGATTCTCTTTGCCCTTGTTTGATGGTTTCCAAATCTCAACGGGTGACATCCACCTCAATGTTGTAGTGGTATTTCTTGACAATTGCATTACATATGTCATCCCAAGACTTCTTGTGATTTTGGTTGAGATCTAGTAATCACTTAATAGCAGCTCCAGTCAAGGAATGTTGGAATAATTGAGCAAGGAGCTCATCATCCACACTAAAGGGTCTCATGGTGCCCATATACATTTTGAGGTGACTTTTAGGACACGTGGTGCCATTAAACTTGTCCATGATTGGCATTTTAGATTTTGGTAGAGCCCATGCATTTAGAAAGAGAGCTAAGGAGTCAACATCTATCATGTCTTCGTGCATTTTGACGCTCTTGAGTGTTCTCTTCATGGCCTCAATTTTCTCGATCCATTTCTTAGCTTCAAGAAAGCTAGAAATCTCCACTTTGAAAAGGATTCGTAGTGGGAGAGGGAGCAGTTGTGTTTAAATCCATGATAGGAGAGGTTGGAGTTTTAAGAGCTTTCCCTTTATGTTCACCTCAAAATAACCTATCCAAAAGCAACCCGTAAGTATACGGGTCAATTGTAGTATATTGAAAGCACCCAAGGTCATATCTCTCAATGAATTGCAAATTGAAATATTTATCTCAATTTAAAGTAAATTAAATGAAAAGAATTTGAATGATTTGAAAAGAAATAATTACAAAATAGGAAATTAAACAAAAATATAGATTAAAATGCATTAAGTTTTAAAATAATGAATGAATGATGCTTAGGGTTTGTATTTAGTTTATCAATCATATATGATCATGAATATACCCAATTGATTATTTTAAAGCTTTAATTTCTAATAATTCAAAGAATAAAAATTAATCTATTAGCTATCGCATTCATAGAAATCATTCTATCAAATTATATATTAAAAACTAAAACATAATCTTAAAACTTATATTTCTAATTCATTTTAAGATCCTAAAGGAATGAAATCCAAAATTGAACTTCAACTCTCATTCCTTCATTCAAAACCTAAGTTAAACAATTAGTAGCTAAGCAATTATTCAATAGCAATTAATCAATTCAATTAGGGATAATAAAAATAATCAAATGAGATTATATTCAATTCCATATCATGAACACATCATACAAACCCTAGACAAAGATGAAATTAGCTCATGAGAAATAAAGAATTCATCATAATTTTATTATAACCAAAAGAATCCATTGAATCAATTCTATTAATTCAATAATCCCTAAAAAGAATTATATTGAAGTAATAAGAATTAAATCAAGTTGATTGATCTATTTTATCCGATTCAATCTCTTGAATCTTCACAAACGAATTCCCCAAGAACAAAATTCTAATCTAAGTGTTGAAATCTCCAAAATCATTAAAACAGAAAACTGGAAGAGAAAAATACTATCCTCCCAAAATTCATATTAAATTCAAGATACTTTTCTTCCTCCAAATAGCCCTATTTATAACAACAAAACTTCTTATTTAGTTTCTACTTTCCTAAAATAATTTAGATATGAAAATCCTTAAAAATCTCAAAAAATCTTCAATGTCTGCTCATAACAAACGTAGCAGGTGCTAGAACTGGCAGTAAGGCACTAGGACAAGCAAGCAGCAAGGGGCTTCCTACTGCGTGGCGCTAGAAGGCTTCAGCAGACGCTGGGGCATTTGCTAAGACAAGCAAGCAGTAGGCTACTTTCTACTGTGTCATGCTGCAGCTCTTGGTGAGACACTGGGGAAGAAACAGCAGCAGGTGCATCACAGCAACATAGCACTGGACTTCTGGCGAGGCGCTGGAGATGTGTTGCTGCTCCTACGAGGTGCTGGAGCTGCCGCGGTGACATTTCTCCTACTGCATGGCGCGACATTTTGCCGAACTTTCTATTTTCGCTCCAATTTTCTGCAAAACAAAACTAACCTTCCTCAAACCTAAAAAGGTGAATAAAATAACGTAATCTAACCTATATGACATGAATTACACACAAAATGCCTAATTTATCACAAATAAAAACATGCAAATATGCCACAAACAACTTCCCCCACACTTACCCTTTTGCTTGTCCTCAAGCAAAACCATACTCAACAATTTTACTTAGTTAGCAACAAGAACCTTATATACTTAAGAAAACATAGTGTGCCTCAAAAGATAAATGTTTGAATAAGAGTATAGCAACAATTGCATAATACTCAACATAATTTACCCTAAATGACCATAAATCCACCAAGTATTAATCAAATCTTTGCAAAGATTACCAAGAAGAAAACTTGTTGCACTTTATGATAAGCATATACACTCACTATTATCAAAGAGAATTTCTATTCAAAGGATTCATATCCAAGCATGTTCATCCACCTCATAGGCATACTAACCAGTTTCATCTCTACTAATGGGGTCCATAAAGGTTAAAAAGATCAAAAGGTCTTTATTAAGGCTATAATGGAGTTTAAAGGGTAATGGGTTAATCAAGAAACAAGTTAACATGAACAAAAATTTTCTTTGAAAACAATACCAAACAAAACACAAATTAACCTCAATAGTAGCCATTCTTCCTTTTTAATAACGGAGTAATAAGCATTTTAAACTTCAGATTGTCTAAGAGGAAATACTTATTTTATTTAATTTTCTTTCTCCCTTTATTTTTTAATTATTTCCTCCATACTTATGTTTGTGCAAGAGTTTTATTAATTTTCCATTACTCCACTCAATTGTAAATAATTTTTGAAGAGGTTACTATCTTTACCAACTTTATATCATTACTTAAAGAAAACATAAGCGTAGTGTCAATGTGGTTTGATTAAACAAAGAAACTTAAGTTTAAAATATGCATGTTAATGCATTTATTTGGTTCAAAGGATGAACTAGGGGTAAACATTTAAAATAGGTGGTTATAAGGATTTGGTTAAAATAAAGAAAAGCCCTAATCATTTCTTCCTTCCCTAAGTGGACTTAAAATTTTGCTTCAACTAATTGCCTAGCATGTTCTAAAGTGGGCAAAATTACTCAATGATAACATATTGCATAAGCCCTCTCTAAGCGCAACATGCAAAAACCTCTCTAATAATTTAAACAAATATCAACTCAATTTCAAAGCAATGATTAAGGGCAAAAAGAATTTAGTAACCAAAGCAATTGAATATAATCTAATTCAAACACAATCTTATTATATCATTAGCCACACTTAAATTTTAATTCCAAAATTAACACCTTGTCCCAAGCTAAGTAAATGGTCAAGTAAGTTTCAATAAAAGAGGACAAAACAAAGGGACTTACCCTCAGTTTGCATAGCATTACACAACACAGTACACAAATTAACAATGAAACAAAGAAATTACTCCACTCCCCACACTTAAACTCCACATTGCCCTCAATATGGAAATGTATGCAGATATTCATATTTTAAGACTAAAAACTAAAAAGTACAAATGACAACCGAGAGAGAAAAGTTACCTTATTCATCCACCCCTGATGGCGAAGGAGGGGGTGATTCCAATATAATGCCAGACTGCTGATAAAACTGAGCAAACTTGTGCCAATAAGATTTTTGTTCTTGCTCCACCTTGTCAAACCTTTGGTGTATCTCAGCTATCTAGGCCTAGTTTTGCTCTTCCATTGAGTCAAGTTTATGCAAGACTAGTCGCCACCCAGCCGCCTCACTGATTGGCTCTATAGCCAATGGATCTATCATAGGAGCACGCTTACTTTCAGGATTACTCTATGAACATCCTCTATAAAGCAAATATGGTGGTGGGTTCTTGAGTCGGTGATCCCGCCAACACTTCCAAGTTTCGGATGCCCTCAAATAGTGTTTCACAGTAACCACTTCGGATTGAATCCAGGACTCTATAGTGAAATTCCATATTGGTAGTGGTTGCAGATTTTCAGAGTTAGAATCAAGAAGATTATAGGAAAGCACGATTGCAAAAACAATGTGGCCCATATTCAAATTACACCTCTTGTGAGTGATCATATCCATCATTGTGTGATGCAACAAAGAGGCTGTGTCAATCTTTTTCCCATTGGCCAAGCACCATAAAACACACAATTCCTTATATGAGACCTTACTACTCTCTGATTTTCCAAACATAGCATGGCACATAAACTTGTGCAAAATGAGGGTAGCATGATCTTTAATAAACCCATTGGGAGCTTTATTGTATCAAAATTCTTAAGCCCAGTCAATTGCTCCCAAAATTCATTGGCATTAAACTTACTCTCCATACAATCTTCACCCTTCATAGGAAATCCAAAAACCTCACATAATTTTTCATGCCCAAGTCTATATTCCTTATCATTGATTCTAAAATAAATTTCATCATCATCCATTAGACAATATGAGGTAAAAAATTCAATTACAATCTTAGGGTATCATCATAATCAATCTTTATAAACTCTTCCTAACTTAAAATTGCACTCAATCTTTCAATCTCACCATCTAAACCCAAAGTTTTCAAAACATCTTAATCAAGATACCAGCAAGGTTTAAAAATATGAGTAGTGAGAGTGAGAGCTCCATACCTTTCTCTATCCACTTTAGTGAGAATGTGAAATGGGGCTCTATAATCCTCTTTCAAATCCTTCACTTCTTTCCTTTCTTTGCCTTTAGTTTTAGAACCTTTCTTCCCCACACTCTTAACTTTCTTAGACATGATTGGCGTAATTAAGAGAGTTGAAATGAGAAATTTGGAGTTGGGGAGGAGATGTAGGGACCGTATTGAAGAAATTTAAAGAGAAAATGAATTAGAATGATGGGCTTGTGAGAAAAAAAAATTAGAGTTCAAGGGTAGAGGTTTTAAACGAGAAATTTGTGGGAGAATGAATAGAATTTGTGAGCTGTAGGCTCAAATGGAAGTGATGGTGTCTGAAATCCCAATAATGCCCTTCATAAAATGCCTTCAAGCTGTATGCTGTGGCCTTTGCTGCTGGCACCAAGACTTCCCAACATGGCACTACTGGTAGTGTGTCTATTGGAAGCTCCTGCTATGGCGCACACCAAGACTCGTTGCGAGGCATTGCTGGTAGAGTCCTGAGGTCTGTCTACTGGCATCTTCTAGGATGTGCACCAAGTGCTCCTGCGAGGCACTGCTGGAAGTATCTTGGTCACCTATGACTACTACGTGCACAAGGCAGGCTTGCTAGGCTCTGTTGGTAGCATGTTGGTGGCAAGTGTACTCCTGCGTGCACCATGGTAGCTCCTGCGCATGCCATACTTTTAAATCCTTTGTTGCATATCTTCTAGTACCTAATTGCCACAAAAAGCACAACCAAACTAACGCATAAACCCAAACTAAAAACGATTAAAGATAAGTGAAAAATATAAATATTAAAAAGAACAAAACAAAACCTTATTATTATTATTATTATTATTATTATTATTATTATTATTATTATTATTATTATTATTATTATTATTATTATTATTATTATTATTATTATTATTATTATTATTATTATTATTATTATTATTATTATTAATTATTTTATTTATTTTTTTATTACTTTCATACTATGAGAATAGACTAGAATCAATAAAATAAAAGTAATTAACTTAGGTTGCCTCCCAATGAGTGCTTCTTTAGCGTCGTCTTAGCTGGACATTACGGGATGATTTAAGGGTCCTCAAGCAAAATGCTCTGAATTTCCTTAAACTCTTGCACACCTTTATAATATGGCTTAACTCTTTGACCATTGACTCAAAAAGTTTCATTTGTGCGAAAGTTAAGCAATTCAATAGCTCTGGAGGAGAATAATACATTAACAAGAAAAGGACCACTCTAGCAGGATTTGAGTTTTACCTGGAAATAGGAACAACTGCTAATTGAAAAGCAAAACTTTCATACCTGGTTCAAGGATCTTTCAAACAAGGTTCTGGTCATGCAAAGCCTTAGTCTTTGCTTTCTCCAAGTCGAAATTGAAAGCTTTGAAAGCCCAATATACCTTATGTTCCAACTCAACTAGTAAATGGCAAGCCTTGCCAAATACAAGCCAAAATGGACTAATTCCCAAAGGAGTCTTGTATGCTATCCTATACACCCCCAATGCATCAATAAGGCGAACCGCCCAATCCTTTCTAGATGAATTCACAGTCTTCTCTAGAATTCCCTTAATTTGCTTATTGGATGTCTCCACCTGCCCTAAAGTCTGTGAATGATAAGGGGTTGCCACTTTATATTTAACTCCTAACTTAGTCATTAGCTTCTAAAATAGCTTGTTGCAAAAAATGGCTTCCCCTATCACTGACGTTACCTTAGGCGTGCCATACCTGCTAAGAATAAATTCTTTAACAAATTAGACAACAACATTAGCATCATTAGATCAAGTAAGAATTGCTTCCACCCATTCAGAAACATAATCCATAGCTACTAAAATGTACTGAAAACTAAAGGAAATAGAGAAGGGTCCCATGAAATCAATGCCCCATACATCAAAAATTTCAACAATAATATAATTAGTTAAGGGCACCTCATTCCTCTCACCAATATTACCTACTCTTGGCATCTATCACATTATCTACAATAATCATAAGCATCTTTAAAAAGAGTAGGCCAAAACAAACCACTTTGAAGGAGTGACCACCATAGATGAGATCATTGCAAAATCTAAGAACACTCAGCTGCTCATCATCAAGAACACACCTGCAAATAATCTCATCTTTGCAAATTCTAAACAAGTAAGGCTCATTCCAAAAATAATATTTGCAAACATTTAAAAACCTCTACTTTTCTTGATAAGTCAAATCATTTCACAAAACACCACAAGCAAGATAATTAGCAATGTCAGCAAATCATAGGACTTATGACACCACAAATAATTATGCACTAAGAAATGACTTCAAATCTTCGTGAACATTACTCAATGCAAGTTCATTTTTTTTTCAAAAAGGGTAACCTAGACAAGTAATCTGCCACAATGTTTTCACTCCCCTTTTTATCCCAAATTTCACAATCAAACTCTTGCAAAAGTAACACCCACCTAATTAAACGTGTTTTAACATGTTGTTTAGACAAAAGATATTTTAAAGTAGCATGATTAGAATGCACAATCACTTTAGACCCAATCAAATATGCCCTAAAATTATCTAATGCAAAAACAACAGCTAACATTTCCTTCTCAGTTGTAGTGTAATTCACTTGGGTATCATTAAGGGTGAAACTAGCATAATATATGACTCTCAAAAACTTGTCAACCCTTTGTCCCAAAACAGCCCCTAACGCATGATTAGATGCATCACACATGATTTTAAAAGGTAAAGACCAATCAGGGGCAACTATGATAGGTGCAGTAGTGAGCTTCTCTTTCAAGGTAGTAAGGGCGTATATGCAATTATCATCAAAATCAAAAGGAACATCTTTTCCTAGTAACCTACAAAGAGGTTGACTTATCTTAGAAAAGTCCTTAATAAATCTCCTATAAAAACTAGCATGCCCTAAAAAACTTTTTATCCCCTTAACAAATATAAGAGGGGGTAAGTTTGCAATCAAGTCCACTTTAGCCTTATTAACCTCTATATCCTTACTTGACATAATGTGACCCAAAACAATGCTATGAGTCACCATGAAATAAATTTTCTCCCAACTGAAAGCAAGATTGCACTCAGTACACCTTTCAAGCATAAGAACTAATTTGTTGAGACAGTCATCAAATGAATTACCAAAAACAGAAAAGTCATCCATAAATACCTCAATGAAGTCATTTATCATGTCAGAAAATGCTGACATCATGCATTGTTGAAAAGTTGCTGGAGCATTGCATAGCCTAAAAGGCATCCATCGGAAAGCAAACGTCCCAAAAGGACTAGTAGTTTTGGCCTGATCCTCTAGTGCTATTGCCACTTGATAATATCCTAAAATTCCATCAAGAAAATAGTAATAAGAGTGTCCAGCAAGCTTATCTAACATTTGATCTATAAAGGGTAATGGAAAATGATCCTTCTTAGTGGCATTGTTTAATTTCCTATAATCAATGCACATTCGCCACCTAGTGATAGTCCTAGTTGGGACTAACTCATTGTTTGCATTTTTTACCACTGTGATTCCTGTTTTCTTAGGAACCACATGAACAGGACTAACCCAATCACTATCCGCAACAAGATAGATCACTCCCTCATCAAGCAATTTTAGCACTTCCTTCTTCACTACCTCACTCATGTTGAGGTTTAACTTTATTTGCATTTCCCTCTTAGGTTTAGCACCCTCGTCTAAAATGATTCTATACATGCACATAGAGGGACTAATTCCCTTGATGTCACTCAACCCCCAACCTATTGCCTTTTTTAACCTTTTCAACTCTCTCACTAATCTTTCCTCTTCCTTTTCACTCAACAATGCTAAGATAATCACAGATGAATTCTCTCCCTCACTTAAAAACACATAATTTAGGTGCTTAGGTAGCTCCTTAAGCTCTAAGGTTGGTGAGGGTTCTTTCTCCCTATTTTAGATCAATGGAAGCTCAATAATCTTCTCCTCTTCTAACTCCTCTACTTCCACCTCATCTAGGCATTCAATGGTACTTACTACTTCTAGAAAATAGATTTCAACTTCTTTTTCAAGTGTAAGGGCAATTTCCAGCTTATCCTCAAAAGCGTGCTGCAAAAAAACTTATTGAACAATAATGTATATGCAATCAACAAAGGAGCACTCTTCATATAATGATATGGTCATAACAGTAATATTGTTAAAAAAAAGAAAACTCAACAGTTTGACCCAAAACAATCATGGTTAACTTTCCATTCTTAACATCAATTAAAGTATTTGTTATTGCCATGAAAGGTCTTCTTAACAAAATATGCAATTTTGACCTATTTGACAACTCATCACCCATGTCCAATACCACAAAATCAACAGGTACAATCAACCCTCCAACTTGTACTAACACATCTTCTATAATTCCCCTATGAAATCTTAAAGATCTATCAACTAGTTGCAAACACATTTTAGTGGGTCTCAATTCTCCTAAATTTAATTGCACAAACGAGGCATAGGGCATCAAATTAATACTTGCACCTAAATCTATCATACCTTTAGCCTTCTCAACATTACCCATACTAATATCAATCACAAAACTAACAGGATCTTTAGCTTTTGGAGGTAATTTATGCTGGAGTACAGCATTAGTTACCTCAGACACAACAACTTTTTCTTCCATTTCTAACCTCCTTTCTTAGAATTCAATTCTTTGAAAAATTTTGCATAAGAAGGCAGATTTTTTTATCACATCAAGCAAAGGCAAATTAACACTTACCTTGGATTGCATTTTGAATAATTCATCAAATTGCTTATCCTGCTTACCATTCTTGAGATGATTTAGAAATGGAATAGGCAGTCTATATAGATCGTCTGCCTTATGCAACTTTAAAGGAGATGACGTCTCCTTCACTTTCTCTTATTCCTCTGGAATTCTAATAAGCTTATTGTTGCTTTTTTCCATCTTTAGCTCAACATGATCACCACCTGCATTATCAAGATTAGTACCGATAGCATTATTAATAATCTTACCACTTCTTAGGACTGTGATGGCTTTAGCTTACTTCAGTTGACTAGGGAGTTTCCCTTATTGGTGTGTTTGCACATGACTTGCAATTTGCCCAACTTGAGTCTCCACCTTTCTAACTGAAGCATCTAATGAATCAAACCTCCTATTATTAGCCTCCTGATTTTTAGTGCCAGCTTGAATGAAAGCATTCAAGCTATCCACCAAAGATGGCTTCCTTTGTTGTTGTGGGTTTGATGATTCTCCTTGGAATGCTTGGCCTCTTTGTATCATTTGAAACTGAGGCTACTGCTGCTGGTGGTTGTTGTTTCTCTAGGAAAATTTTGGATGGTTTCTCCAACCTTGGTTGTAAGTATTAGAATATGGGTCATTCCTTGACCTAGGTTGAAAACCATCCAAAGCATATGCTTGCTCTAGTTCATCTGCATAAACATCAAAACTAGAAGGGAAAATATTAGCACCATGACCAAAAATGCCATAAACTCCACATACCTCTTGTTGCTATGCTGGTGTGTTCCCCTTCACGGATAAAAGTTTGATTTGTCGAGTGAGTTTGGCTATTTGCATAGCTGCATCCTTACTAAGAGCTCTTTCTTGAACTCCCATTCTTCTTCCCCTTACACTTTTCTACTGAGAATTAGCAGCAAGCATCTCAAAAAGGTCATAAGTTTCCTCAGCCGTGATCCACCTATTGCCCCTCCAGCTACATTGTCCATTATGCTTTGGCTTTGGAATGTGAGCCCATCATAAAAGAACTGATTGAGAAATTGTAGTGGATAGTGATGATGGGGGCACTGAATTTACAACATCTTAAACCTTTCCCATGCCTTATGAAAAGGTTCTCCTTCCATTTGTGTGAAGGTTGTAATCTTTGATCTTAAATCAGCTGTCTTTTGGTAAGAATAGAACTTCCTTATGAATTTATTGTAAACCTCCTCCCAAGTGGTCAATGAATCAGGATTAAGTGTCATTAACCAAGACTTAGCTTTGTCCTTCAAGGTGTAAGGAAAGCATCTCATCCTTAACTAATCTTCTGTTAGATCTTGTAAAGGAAACGTCTGTATGGTGGAGTAGAATTCCTTAACGAAATTGAGGGAATCTTCATTTGGCACTACATAAAAGGATGGAAGCATGTTGTAATGGATGTTCTTCAATTCATAATTTTTGGCAGCCGTATTAAGTCTAATGTAAGATGTTACAATGTTGATGATTAGCCTAGCATAATCCCTCATACGCCTTCTTTCTTATGCCATGATCTGTGGTTGTTCCTCTTGATCTTCTATCCTTAGATTCTAAAGATCTATTAGATCAACCTATTCCATGTTTGGCTCCAATCTTCTTCTTTCTCCACCTAACCTGTGAACATCATCAATAAAAGGGGCAAGCTCTTCTTCCAAAGATCTTCTCCCTTGAATAAAAATCTCAAAAAAAATATAAATAAAAACTAGAAATAAAAATAATTACAATGAAACAAACAAATTCGCTTTGCAATTCCCTAGCAATGGTGCCAAAAACTTATTCGCCTCAAAATAACCTATCCAAAAGTGACCCATAAGTATACGGGGCAATTGTAGTCTATCAGAAGCACCCAAGGTCGTATCTCTCAAGGAATTGAAAATGGAAATATTTGTCTCGATTTAAAGCAAATTAAATGAAAATAATTTGAATGATTTGAAAAGAAATATTTGCAAAATAGGAAATTAAAAGAAAACATAGATTAAAATGCAATAAGTTTTAAAATAATGAATGAATGATGCCTAGGATTTGTATTTAGTTTATCAATTATATATGATCATTAATATACCCAATTGATTATTTTAAAGCTTTAATTTCTAATGATTCAAAGAATAGAAATCAATTTATTAGCTATCGCATTCATAGAAATCATTTTATCAAATTATATATCAAAAACTAAAAACTAATCTTAAAACTTATATTTCTAATTCGTTTTAAGATCCTAAAGGAATGAAATATGGAATTAAACTTTAACTCTTGTTCCTTCATTCAAAACCTAAGTTAAACAATTGGTAGCTGATAAGTGTTTAATTAACAACATTTTACCCCTTGTTCTTAATGTATTTTATCCTTAAATTGAGTTTGATTTGCTTGTTTAGTGCTTTTCTAGAGTTCTTTTATGTTTTTAAGGGCCATGGATCAATTTATGAAGAAGCTACAAAGCCAACGAGCGAAAATGAAAGAAAACGGGCAAAGGATTGAAGCTCATCTCTGTGACACAGCCATTGACACAGTCGTGTCCCTGCCCATGTCATTTAGTGCCAATTCCAATATTTCCAGTAGCTTCACACAGCTTGAGACATGGCTGTGGTGTGCAGCCATAGCATCGACATGCCTAGAGACATAGCCATGTCACTGGTCATGTCCTGAACCTAGAATCGCGCCTATATAAAGACACTAATGTAGAAAAGTAGAGGAGCGCTGCCATAGAGCAAAAAAATGAAGATTTAAGGGTCAGCTAAGCCCTAGAGTCACGGGAGAGGCTTGAAGGCTAGAGATATTGATGATTTAATCGAATCAAAGACCCAGATCCAAGTGGATGTAGAAGATTGAAGAGAAGATTTCAAAAAAACATTTTCAAGATCTGTTTGAGATTTCTTTCTCCTTTATTTTCTGCATCTTTGTTCTTCAATTTTAATATGAACTAATTCTATTTGTAATGAACCCAGTTTTGATTGTATAGATTGAAGGATTTAAACTTTAATCAATTCATCTTTGGTTGTTTTATTTTCATGATAAATCTTATTATTCCAATTAGCAATTGCTAGCTTGTTGATTGGATATTGTTTCTATATTAGATGAGTAGAGATACCCTAATATGGATAGATCACTCATGGGAATAAAGAGTTGATTGGGGTGCTAAAGATAGACCTACAAAACTTCTTTGGATGTTAATCTCTTGAACTTAATGCTGCTCCTATTTGATTATAAGTTGAGAAGAGATTCCCCTATAATACTTAGGAAGTTAGGGATTTAATCACTTGAGAAAGGTTTTTATCTAATTTAGTGAGAGTCCAATTCAATCCATTGTTTAATATGCATAAGCAACTAGGGGGGATTTATATTTAGATTAGCTTTGCCTAGATTATTTCCATCAATATCATTTACTTGCTTTCTTAAGTTAGCTTAGTTAATTTAGCTTAGTTTAATCAATATTCATCTTGATTATTCACTAGGCAATAGTTAAAGTTTGCGCTAGTATTTATATATTATCCTCATGGAGATGATACTCATATTCACTACTTTATTACTTGATAATGACCTGTGCACTTGCAGTGTGTTAGTGTGCATTTTGGCACATCAATAGCTAAGCAATTATTCAATAACAATTAATCAATTCAATTAGGGATAATAAAAATAATCAAATGAGATTATATTCAATTCCATATCATGAACACATCATACAAACCCTAGACAAAGATGAAATTAGCTCATGGGAAATAAAGAATTCATCATAATTTTATTATAACTAAAAGAATCCATTAAATCAATTCTATTAATTCAATAATCTCCAAAAAGAATTATATTGAAGTAATAAGAATTAAATCAAGTTGATTGATTCATTTTATCTGATTCAATCTCTTGAATCTTCACAAACGAATTCCCCAAGAACAAAATTCTAATGTAAGTGTTGAAATCTCTAAAATCAAGAAAATTGGAAAAGAAAAATACTATCCTCCCAAAATTTAGATTAAATTCAAGATACTTTTCTCCCCCCAAATGGCCCTATTTATAACAACAAAACTTTTTATTTAGTTTCTACTTTCCTAAAATAATTTAGGAATGAAAATCCTTGAAAATCTTAGAAAATCTTCAATGTCTACTCATAGGAGACACAGCGGGCACTGGAACTAGCAGCTAGGCATTGGAACAAGCAGGCAGCAAGGGGCTTCCTATTGTGTGGCGCTAGAAGGCTTCAGTGGACATTGGGGCATTTACTAGGACAAGCAAGCAATAGGCTGCTTGCTGTTATGACACGCTGTAGCTCTTGGCGAGATATGGAGGAAGAAACGGTAACAGGCACATTGCAGTAGTATGGCACTGGACTTTCTGGCGAGGTGCTGGAGACATGCTGCTACTCCTGTGAGGTGCTAGGGCTACCGCAGTGGCATTCCTCCTACTACATCATGCGACATTTCACCGAACTTTTTATTTTTGTTCTAATTTTCTGCAAAACAATACTAACCTTCCTCAAACCTAAAAAGGTGAATAAAATAACACAATCTAACCTATATGACACAAATTACACACAAAATGCCTAATTTATCACAAATAAAAACATGTAAATATGCCACAAACACTTTATGAGTGAGATCGATGATGGGAGGAGTAAGGTTATGGCTAGTCCCAACTTAGGCAAATGCAGGCTCAACATGAGCAAGAGGAGGAGTGACAGTGGCATTGGTCATTTATTTAACCTCATTGATGATCAACTGGCATTGGGAGTTGAGGGCATTAGTAAATGTGGGAGACTGGGCATTAAAAGCATTGGTGAAAGTGTCAGCTTGGGTCCTAAGGGTGGTGGCAAGTGCAGCTTGAAAAGTTTTCTCTTGTTTATTAAGGAGATTAGTGAAGAAGGTGCTCATCGCCTCTTAGTCAAAGTTGGAAGTGTTGGCCATTGGTACATTGAAATAGAAAAAACAAATAGGTAAGAAAACAAAATTGCGAAAAAATGGCAAGAATATGAAGGTGTGTTAGGAAAAGGATTCCTTCCACGTGGTTGGTCACTAGGTTTACATGTTGATAGGGTGAGTGTGTGGGGTGTTTTAGGGTAACGGACCACCAATTTGGGTCTTCGAGGTGTTTGAGGGTTTACCTTGTTAAGCTTCTCATGTTATGTATGTATAATCATAACGTGATGCATGTTAAAAAAGGTTTCATGAACATGTACGACTATCGATTATTACGATACATGGAACCTAAGGTCAAAGGTTAGGGTAGCTATATGCACAAAGGTGAAGGGTGGTTTGATTTAAGGGTCCCCATCCCACTACAGCATCGATATACCTAACCACATGTGAGGCAAGGAGCCTCGCATGGGTCCAATAGTACTGATTGCTTGTTACACCACTGAAATGATCGCGGGGTGGAATGCTTTCACTATCTTCCAACATACTCAAAGAGAGTTGTCGAGCTAATACTACTCGGCATCCAAAAGTTTTCCTAAAGCTAAGGTTAGGCAAGGAGCCTTTATTATAGAAAGTGATACATGAAAGTCAAATTATACTTAATGAGCCAAATGGAGATTATTTTGGGAAAAATTTCCTCAACCAAATTGTAATCCTCTTATTTTCCTTTTTATTTCTAAAAAGGATGGCAACTAGTCCCCAATAGAGTCGCCAGCTATGAGGCCTTGCCCGAGCATAGGCCTGGTCCGCTAGAGGGAACTTGGATGCTCATTCGGGTTTAAACTCATGATGGAACCCTTAGGTTCGGATTTAGTTGATTTTGAAAATGATTTTGGGAGTCACCACCCTAATTTATTTTTAAATGAGAAAATTAAGGAAAAACCCAATTTTGACTCCAATTCATTAATTTTCATTTAATTACCCAAGGATAAAATCACTAGTTTCGAATCAGATTCAGTTCAAGGACTAGGTTTTTAGTTTTAAATAATCTAAATTTGGCTCTTAAGTTTAATTTGACTTTAGAAAAAAGTGATTTCATGAAGGAAAAATATTATATGATAATTAATTAAATGTATGAGCATAGTATAAGTGTAATGAGAAAATCAAAATGAAGCATTCACAAATTACATTAATTATTAAAAAAAAAAAGGAAAAGGGGATTGATTGAGATTTAGATTTGAGGTTTGGATTTAGATTCCAAATGTGCCTACGTACCCCATTGAATGAGGATCAAAACCCACATAGTTCGTTCCATGATTAAGTGGAGGGATTTAGGAGTTGATCAAATTAATTTTGGTTTGGTTGTTTTGAGAGTGAGGGAAAAAGGTTGATACCTTGACTTTTGGTGGGCGGAAGGTTTTACCAGACCGAAGTTCCATTTTATCAGGACCGAGTGATTGGATGAATTAGAAGATTAATTAATTAGTTAAAATGATTAATTAACTAATTAATATGATAAAATAGATGGATTGATGGATTAATTAATTAAAAAGATTAATTAATTAATTTGAAGGAAGGGTGAATTAAAGAAAATGATTAAATTGATTTTGGAAAAAGGGATAACTTTTGAAAAAAAGAGTAATTAATTAATTGATTAAAAAGATTAATTAATTAATTAATTGAGTGATAAATTAAAAAAATAGTTTTAGTTAATTAAAAAGATTAATTAACTTGGTTAGGGTGAGATAATTAATTAATTAGAAAGATTAATTAATTAATTAGAGAGTGAATAGAGAGAGAAAAAGAGAGGAATTTGAAGATAGCAACCTACTCAAATTCAAGAGGTGTTTTGAAATGAGAAGCGGAGGGGGGTATTTATAGGAAAAGTGGGTGAGGGTAGTTTAGGTAGTGAAAATATGAAAAGATAATGAGGGGTAGGGCTAAAAAGGGCTAAAAATTAGGCTGGAGGGGGTAAAAGGGTCATTTTCTGATAGGAAAAGGGGTCCATGGGCTTCAAACAAGTGCGGTGCCGCACCAGGCCCATGCGACACTACACTAGACTAGTGCGGCATGCTGCAAGTTGCACTTATGGCATGCCACAATTTGGACTTGAGGCAGCACACAAGCCTGGTGCGATGCCACAAGGCTACCGCATGGTAGCTGACATGGCTTTTTTTTTTTTTTTTTTTTTTTTTTAGAGATTAGTTGGTATGGAGTTTAGGAAATTTAGATGTCTAGTGGAAATATAATTAAAGGCTAAAAAATTTTTTTAGTGCATTAAACTCAGCAAGTGCTAAGGTTGCAGTTGGATGATGAAGGTATAAAATTAAGGGTTCATAGTCATATAAATTATAATAACTTAGCAATGCACAAACCACATTGCTAAGCCAAATGATGTCATTGAAAGGAAAAATAGATTCATTAAAATGTTAACAAACTCACCTCTAAATTTTATCCATATCTTAGCGACGTAAGTTAACAGTGTCACAATAGTGTCGCTAAGGTGACTCAATAACACCGCTAATTTATGGCACTAATATTAGTGATGCGTTTACGACTTGGTAAGGGCGTCACTAGACTTTGCATTACTACTGCATCACAACTATGTCATAGTGTGGTCTGAATTCTACAAAATTCATCTCCGTCTCACTAGCGTCTCTGAGGTATCTCTAATGTGCTGTTAAATAATGATGCTAGGTTGCATCGCTATTTCATTGTTTTCTTATAGTGTCATACCTTTAAACTTTGATGCTTCCTTTTTATATTTTTAGTTTCTCGATTTTAAATTCGAGTGGAATACTACTGCTCCTAATTCAAATACAATTCTACTTTTACTTTCTAAGAATAAGCTAGTTTCTAGTGGACCACACGCTTTGTTAAATATAATTGTTACTAGTTCTCAACATTGGTTACCATCTACTCTAGTTTATGCATGGAATTTAATCCCTCAAAGTTTTTTTATTTTGTTATATTTTCTAAGAGATGTTGCTGAATGTAAATCTTTTAAACCATTAAATAAAGTATGTCATTTATTTATTAATAGATACTAAGTCATGTCCAAACTAAAAGATTTGAATTTGAGTCTTAATCAAAGCTAAATTTATTAAAATTTTATTGATGTCCCACTTTTTGAGGTGTTTTAATAAGTAGGAATTATTCCAAATGGATTAGAGATAGATATGTTAAGTGGTTTATAAGGTCAAATATATTATTATTTAAATAATTTAAACTAAACATTTTAAGTTGGGTCATTATCCAAGGTCTATTTTGAGCTAGGTTATTATCCAAGGTTCTTCGTAGACTGAACTTTAGACTACCTAAGACAGTTATGTTGCCAAGGTTGATCATGTTGTGATGAGAATGTCACAAGTTAGACTCGATGAGATTCCTAACCATATGAATAAAAGAAATATATAATAACATCCAAATCTATTATATTTGGGATGATTCACAATAGACCATAATATGGTTAGAAATTTTAAGATATTTGTGACCATATGAATAAAAAAATATAGAATAACATCGAAATCCATTCTATTTGAGATGATACTAACAAATTATAACATAGATTCAATTTGAGATGATTCATAATAAATCATAACATAGTGATGGGCCTTTTTTCCTAGATACGGGTTTGGATGGAAGCATCTTGGAGGTTAAGATCCTAGGGTTTGTTAACTATGTTGTAGTTGTGTGCTAGGTATTGGGCTTCAGCTTTCTTGGAAATGAGTAGGTACAATCTAAGTTTGAGAAGAGGACATTTGATGATAGGATCTAGTAGAAAGACACTTTAAAATCTGAGATAGTGATCTTATTAGGCATAAGAGGTGCAAAGGTATAAGACCTTGCACTTATGGAATGGTGCGAATCTCGCTGAGAGGAGTTGTGGATGGAATGGTGTTGATCTTATTGTGTGGAGATGTTGACCTTTTCTCGATTAATGATTAGACAAAACGATACTGACCTTATTATGTGAAAGTGCTGACCTTGATGGATGAAAAGTTTAGAGTTAGGTGTCATAGCAGATACCGAAGATTAGCGTACATGGAAAAAAGAGATAGCATTAGGAAGACTATGTTAAGACTATGATCTAGCGCAGGCCCTCTAATGCTTAAGTCAGTGTGACTATATATATGGATTTAAAAGATTAAGAGAGCATGACCTATGGATGAACCTATGACTTTCTTGAGTTAAAGAGTCTAAAGAATCTTAAAGTGACCTTTTCTAGTAATGAAGAAGGTCATTAGGTGTTGTACTCCATCAAGTAACCAACTCGAGAGAAAAGTACAAACTATGATGGATGATCGAGAGATTAATATGTTAAAGTGTACCTCCTAGGAATTGATGGTTTAAGAGGTGTATAGAGTTACCTTTAGAAAATTCTAATCTTAATGAAGAAGGATCATCCTCCGAGAGAGAAATAAAGTCCATAAGAGGAGTCAAAATGGTGAACTCTTTCCAAAAGGGGCCTAAAAAGGATCCTTTTTGAGAGAGAGGTTTCTGAACTTTTATATGAGTCTTGGATTGCATGGTTGTATGTAGGGTCATATCATTATATAGCTTAATAGATGTAGTAATGTGCCTATTTTAGAGGTTATAAAGCCTTGTGCTTGAATTGATAGAATCCCACTTTCCAAAGGTAGCAGAAATAGTGTGTCAGACAAGTTTAACAAGAGTTATCGGCAAATGCTTCTTCTATAAGCTATCTATTGACAATTCAAGTAATGAAGTGCTTATGCTTAGATATGATAAAAGAGATGAGGCAAGGTGGACTATTTAGAGAGAATGAGAGACATTTGGCATATTGATGTAAGCGATGAAGAGAGGAACTAAACCTGTTAATGATGGTCTTGAGAGGTGTGGGTCTAGTTATCTTATGATATGCACCTTGGAAAATTTGCTTTTACCTTGAGCTTCTCTTTTGAGATTCAATTTTGGGTGAATCATTGTTAGTTCTCATGAATTAGAATATTTAAATTAAAGGTGTAAACTATTAAACTATATCATAAAAATGAATAACCATCCAATGAATTTGAGCCCAACTATTTAAAATTAAAAATTAAGCCCAATGGACCTCAAGTTTACATACAACTTGCAAGCCATTAACCATATCCAACTTTAATTTTATCCTTTTAAATTTTCTTTGTGTATAATAAATTTTTTATTTTAAAAGATAAACTCAAGGTTAGTCAGGTGGTAAAAGAGTTTTTCTACTCTTTATTAAGTAGATTTTAATTTTTAAAATAACATTTAAGTGATAATTTGTAAAAATATAAATCAAATATATAAATATATTTTTTAATTGATTCATTTAAATAAGTGGTCATTTGAAATTATCATGAATTTAAATTTGAGATCCATGTGTGAAACCATAAAAAAAATAGGTATAATGACAAATTCCAAATGCTTAATCATTTGAAAAGACTAGATATCCAAATGGATCATAAAGAAAAGAGAGAATTTCAATTCATGCTTGAATTGAAGTAAAAATAATTTTAGTTATGTAAATAATTTTTTTTTAAAGATACTAAGAAATTTTAGACTCCTAATTTTATTTTTATGAAGTAAAATTTGATTAATAAGCTTTTGGAATTTAAATTACAAGAAAAGAGCAAAATAACAATGTTACTTAGTGATGCCATTGTGGTAAAGCTAAGTAGCATTGCTTTAGCAACGCCATAGTGATGTAGTGGAGACAGATTTGATCATGAGTTTACATTGATGTATGTAGTGAAGAGTTAGCGAGACCCTAGCGATGAAACTATTTGTAACATCATAAAAGTATCGATAGGTTGTCACTATATATATCCCTCAATTTGGAGGGAAATTAGCAAAAAATTTTATGTCATGTTAGCGACGCATTTTTCCTCATTACTTAGCAACACCGAATGAAGTGGTAACCAATTTTGGCACCAAGTTCCCTCCAAATTAAGGGAAATGTATAGAGATAGAGTAGCGATGCCGATGAAATAATAGCAATGGCTTTTTAGCATTGCCATTTATCACATTGCTAAGAGTGAATAAATAAAATGCAATAGTTGTTGTTGTTGCCATTTTTCTCAAATAGTGTTGCTAAACTTTAACCTAAAATCAAGCCACTCCTTCTTCTTCCCTTTATGCTTTCCCTTTCCCTTCCCTTTTTGCTATCTCTCTAGCTGCACAACCTTTCCCCCTTGTTGAATCTCCACCACCTCTCTTCTAATTGCCCTATTCAAATTCATTCACCGATGGCATTATAGTTCATAATGTGTTTTTTTCCCTTTTTTTCTTTTTCTTATTTTCTTCCTCTCCTTTGAATCTCTTTTTCTCTTTTTCTATCTCACAACTGTTATTCTAATTCTCCTTCAGCTATTTCTACAACTGAAAGGCTCTCTCACTTTCTTCTATAAAGTCATGCATCTTCATATTCTAGTATTAATTTATGGTTTTTTTCATTTGATTTTGTTTGTTTAGGGTTCAATTTAATTTCATTTTAATTTTTAATTAAGTTTTCTTCTACTTTACTATTGATTTTTGTTTTGTTTTGTTTATGTTTTCTGTGTTTGGTGTGTTTTGGTGTGTTTATTCTATGAATCTTGAGTTATTTTCTCTATGTGTTTCGGCCTATGCACTTAGATGACTCAATAACTATTTTTGATGCTTTGGTTTCTTGATTTAGGCTTAGAAATGTGTTAATTTCATGGATTTTAAATTAATTTGAAGTGTGATTGAGTTTGGAAATTTTCCCCTCTTACATTCGGCCCATAGGAGAATTTCCTAATCAAAATTGTTTTGACTTATATCGATTGATGAAATGAGTTTATAATTATGTGGTTCCACCACCACTTGATAAATTGAGGTTTGTTTCTAAATTTTTGAATGAACCTATTTATGTTCATTATGATGTGTGAGTGTTGGATAGTATTTTAATTTGAAGAAATAACTTGAAATCCCAATGAAAGCCATAGGTGGTATATTCAACCCCTTTGGGAAGTTTAGGTTGTAATTTTATTTTACCATACTTATTAGTCCATAATTATATTCTATTAATAGTAATGATTCAATTTTCAGATGGGTCTCAAATAATTTGAGAAATGTCATGTAGGAATTTTGGTTCATTTAGTGAAAATTAGGGTTTGATATCTAAATTTAATTTGACTATAAAAGTGAGTTGAATTGTCTAAATATATTTGATTGAAACCAAAATGAGAAAGTGAACTATGGGTTGGGTTAATGACCTAGGCTTATTCAGCCTTATGAGCAAAAATGTGTATAATTGCTATAATTTGTGATATGTGCAATAATATTTCATGTGTTATGTGTTGTATATAAATTAGAATTAGATTTCAATAATGTTGATCTAACAAATATAACTTATTGATTTTCGTAAAATAAATGAAATTTGGATTCATATATTTAAATATTTGTGTTACATTTTTAGTATTCATATACTAGAATATTTGTTTTAATTTTTCTTTTTCAAGGGTCTAAGTCTAATTTTAGGAGAAACTCTGCCAGAATTTCCCCCTGAAAAATCAATCATGGATGTATGCTAGGCTAAAAGAAGGGCTTCTTAACCCTAATTTTGTACAAGAGTTGGATGAATTCATTGATTTTTCATGTAGTCATCCAAAGTGCAAGGATGAACAAAAGATTAAGTGTCTATGTACTCTTAGAAAGTGTCAAAACAAAGCATTTTGGGAAGTTGGCATGGTGAAGTTTGATAACTCTATATTTTTAGAGTTATTTTATTTGTTTAAACTTAAATTTTAGCTCAATTCTCAAAAATGCAATAATATTATTACATATTTTAAGAAATAAATAGTTCTACAATTTATAAATAAATTATAATGTATTTTAAGTATTTTTATTTTATTTTTGCAGATCAAAATGATGTCACAATGATGCAATAAAATAAATGATGCAGACGGTAATGTCATAAAAATAATGATGCAAGCAATGATTCAAGTTTTCAATCCATGAGAAATAAATTCAATGGTTAGTGGCCAAAATTCAATGGTTGGTAGCCAACCTAACCATTTTTGAATATTGATGAAGGAATTCAATGGTTGGTGGCCAAAATTCAATGGTTGGTAGCCAACCTAACCATTTTTTAATATTGATGAAGGAATTCAATGGTTGGTGGCCAACCTAACCATCAATGTTGAATTTTTGATGTAAGAATTTTAATGGAACTTGAATTCTTCCACCGAACATGTCTATAAATACCATGCTTGGCAAAGAGAAATGGCATCAAAGAAAATCCATAAAAAAAATATGTAGAGAGATTTTTATATGTTTTCTTAGAGTAGATTAGTTTTATTTTTATTTTGATCAAGAGGAGGAGTTTTTGGAAGCTTGAGTTCATCAAAGATTGTATCCCAGAACAAGTTCTCTCTAAACTCTATTCTTTAATTTAATTATAAGTTATTATTATGTTTATTATTTTTATTGTTAATTTAATTGTTTCTTCTCTTTTAATTATGAATAGCTAAATTTATTTTTATAGGATTTAGATGTAATCTTTTGATTTGCATATGATTATTTATATTTAATTGATTAGGTTGATTGTTGGAATTAATCTTTTATCTTAGAATTTAATGCTTGTAATTAACTGGCCATTAATTGCATAATTTAAAATATTGTGTGAAGTAGCGAGAGTGGAAGCATAATATTAGTTCATTAGGATAATTGACCTAGGGAATGTATTGCTTAGATATAAGAATACTCCTTTGTGATTGTTAAAAGGATTTTCATAAAATTTAATGGGTTTGTGTTAATTGCTTATGATCATGAGAGTAGACGTAAGGTTAATATGAACACACATTTTGTATCTTGAGAGAGAACATCATATAATTTAGGGAAATCTAATCATTAATTCCAGCAAAAATTAATCCATCTAAAGATTATAAAGAAATCATATGTGATCAATTGATGAATTCTAAATCCTAGACTTTTAATCTTATTTTCATATTTATCATCATTTATTTACTTGAATTTCACTTTAGCTTAAAATATAAAATCTCATAATTAATTTTCTAAATAATACTGTAATCTTAAAATTGGTACTTGACAAACTCTTCCTCATGGGAATGATACTCACTCATCACTTTATTACTTGTAAACGATCTGTGCACTTGCAGAAATCGCGCAACAAAGTTTCATCTCTTGAGAAATGGATTTGTGTTGGGTTATCATATATGGATAAGACATAGGGAGATGGAGTTTACCAGGAACCCAATTACAATTTTGGTGTTGAAGTAGATTTTTCAACTGAATATGAAAAAGCAAATGATGCTATGGTTATGGATGCAACTAGGCCTAATTTTAATCCGTATCCAGATGAAATGGAAGAACCACTTAATCCAGAGGTGTAGAAGTTTTATGACATGTTCAATGCTACTAATCAGGTCTTCCACTAGTATGGTTCCTTCTTTTAGTCATTCACAAGATCACTCACAATCCACCATCGTTCCATTAGAGGCTAAGAGCATCTTTTTTAAAGGGCGAAAGAGGGTAAAAATTGATGAGAATGGAAAGTAATATTATTGTTGATTATTTTGTTGTTCATTTATTATAATATTATTTTCAAAACTCTATCGAAAATGTTTTTATTATATTTTACTATATATAGGATCTATGAGTCCCACTCCGTCACTGCCCATATTACTTCCATATTGAAACAGGTGGTTTCACTGACGAGTGTGCATAGAAGTTTACCACCAAGTAGAAGTGCAATAAATTTTTTTGGGGAGTTTAAGGTACATATAATTTCTGATAAGTTAATAGTATAATTATTGTGTCATATACATTTTGAAATTGAAGATCTAACTATTTTTGAATGCTCCGACTATATCATGAATAGCTTGAATGATAAATTGATAATATTGCAATATATAATGTGTTTGTTTTATTTCAAGGGATTTTAGTAATGTTATAGGGAAAATTCTATCGGAATTTCAACAAAATATAATAATTTTTGAGTTGTTTTCATATTAATTATTATCAACAATTAATTATTAGTTGTTTGTCATGTATATGCTAGGTTTGAATTATTAAATATTGTTTAGAATGTGTATTTTCTTCTGAATATCAGTGAATCCTTAATTTTACACCCTTATGATCTAGCCATAGTTTGATACCTGCTAAGATTAATGCACTATGCAAAGCCAATATGGTAGTCCAACTTGTTGGTTAGTGGGCAAGGGTCAAGAGGGCAGCACCCCATCAAAAAAAAAAAAGGATTTCCTCAAATTTGCATCTTCTGATGACCGGCACTCAATCACAAACCCATAAAATCAAACATGGCTTAAATCGGATCAGAAACCGGCAAAAACAGGCCAAAACAGGTCAAACGAGTCAAATCAAGACAAATTGAATCCAGGCAGCACCATTTGTGTGTCATCAAAACAAGCCACACCAAATGAGTGCCAGCCGTATAGGCGGCACTGGCGTCATCATCTTGCCGCCAGGCCGATTGACATGTATGTGATGCTGCCAGCCCAGCTAACACGAAATCGATGCGTTGACCCTCCAGTTTCTTCCTAATTTGCATCAGTTTTTTCTATAAATACGAATTTGCTCCCATCCATTTAATACACAATTTCATATACAAAAAAAATCTCCAATTTCTATTCATCTTATGATATCCCAATCTAAGTTGGAGTTCAAATATAATGCAAGGCTTATCTTGTTCATACGAAAAAAGCGCAAAACCAAGGTATAATTTCTTCTTTTGAGATTTCTTAAATTATATCTAGAATTCTCTATTTTATATCTTTCCTTAGATCTAAAATTAAAAAGATCTAATCTTATTAATTTTAAATCTAAATTAAAATTTTAAATCTGAATTAAATTAACAAATCAAATTAACTTTTTCCAAAACTCCATCTTTCGTAAAAAGGAAGAACTGCGTGTGGTTTGATTTTTATTCGAAAGGATATGCAACCATGCCAGTCTTTTAGGCATCAACTCCAAAAAAAAATTTTAAATAATTTTCCCTTTTTCCTTCATCTTTTTGTAATGAGATTATTTTATTTTATTTTATTATATATAATTGTGTTGCTTCTTTTGTGCTAATCTCTTTTTGATTTATGGATTCTTGCAATTAGTTGAGAAATGTATGTTTTTTCTATTACTCATAAGGGTTAGAGAAAAGATCTTCTCGTTTATTTATTTTTAATCCATTTTGGTTTGTAATAATTTTTAAGTAGATTTTATTTTGTTTATCACTTTATAACTGTCATATATAGCACAAGTATTATTGCTCAAATATTATCTTTATTTCTGTTCATTAAATTTATTTTAAGTCATTTTGTAATAAATTTGTTAAACTAATTTTGTTAAAATAAATCAAAAAATTTATCTCTAAATCCTCTTTGATTTCGAGACTAGTAATCTTTTTTCCTTTGGGATATTAATTGGAATCAATTTGGGTTTTTCCCTTAATCTTTTTCCCAAACAAAAATAAAATTAAGGTGCCGACTTTTCAAAATCAATCAATCTGAACCTAAGGATTTTATCGTGAATTCAAACCTAAATGAGTATTAGAATCCCACTTAACGGATCCGATTGATGTTCGGGCGAGGCCTCACAATATCATGAATTAAGTTGAATATTGGAATATAAAGTATGTTTTTTTTTTAAGGGGTTTATATAATTTATAGGGGAAATTCTATCGAAATTTCAATAAAATATTTGCAAATTAACTATTATCTTAAATAACTAAGTTTTTATTTTACATTTTAAAGTTTTTATTTTACATTTTATTTTTTATTTTAACAAAAATGTTACGAGTGGGACCTGGCCATAGAAAATACTGTTGGGGGGCATTTGATTAGTTAGCAAGGAGGCGATTTGCTGATTTGATATACCATTATCACTACTCGGACAAAGGAAGGTCAAATATCATTCCAAAGACTATCTAGAAAAATTGGCAAAAGAATTAGAATAATGATGACTATAAAAAAATTTCTGCGACAACCTCCTTCAATCAAAAAATAGAGAAAGCTGGCCCAAGTACTAGACCCTCTTGCCATACAAATGGCTCCATTTCCTGTAAGGAACACAAAAGAAAATTGATGATATCCCATTTTTCATTTTATTTTTAAAATTATGTTTGAATTATACTTTAAATTTAAGTCATATTTTTTTTTTTTCAAACTACATAGTCTGACCGAGATTTCAGAGAGATAGAGTTGTTCAAGCGCATACACATGAAGAAAAGTGGTGATTGGGTTGATGACAACACCAAACCAGTTGGTGTAAGAAACTTTATTATTAATTTGAATATAAATTTCGTATTTTAATTGTTTAATTAATTGTATGTATTAATTATTAACTTGTAAATTGTTTATTACTATAGAAATGTGATGATGAACTTCTCTCAATTGACCCGGCAATCTGAAGATGGAGAGAATGGCACTCTGAATATTTCACCCAATGAATAAAGGTGTGTATCTTGGGGCAGTTGGGGCACAGCCAAGTGATTAGAGGGTATATGCTATCAATGAAAAGACTTCTTTGTACTTTGTTGGGCCTAGTTCCCCATCCACGACCACAATCAGCTGAACAAATCATGAAACTATGCATTCACAAATTAGGGAGGAGCTGCAAAAGGAACTTGATGAGTAATAACGTAGAATAATGAAACGGGTGGTAACACTAAGGAGCAGTGTTACACAGACAACGCAAGATCATGTTCTACAACGGCACTTAATATTGATGTTGATGCTACTGATCCATCTCAAACCCAAATCCAGCCCAACCTAGTTCTCCCCATGGCCAATGATTTTTTCTCTCTTCTGTTGATAATTTTCTAGTATAATTTTTTATTTTTTGTCTTTTATTGATAGAATGTATGCTATTATTTTTTATAATAATCTACAATAATTACATTTAAATTTCTTTTAAATTTTACTATGAAAATTTTAATTTATATTACTTTAATGCTTTATTATTAATATTTTATTATATATTAATTTAATTTAATGAACTTATTCACAATTAATAAAAAATCATATTATAAATTCAATGATGTCGTTGCAACGAGATAGATGTATCACTAAAATTTGCTATAAAAAAAAAAAAAAAAAAAAAAAAAAAAAAAAAAAGCATCACAGAAAGGTGACGAAGAAATGGTGATTGTAGATTATAGACACATATGGTTGGGTTCTTTATAAGTTTGCAATGCATTTGGTGACTCCATCGGAAGTCGCTAATTAGTGATGTGATAATGGTGTCACTAAATGTGTTACTATATCTTATTGTCTCTTTGATTTTGATCTCTAAAATAGCAACAATAGTTTATACATCAACGATGCTTTTTCCCGTCGCTAATTAGTGATGCATTTCCATCACTTTTTCTTTTCTCGTCACTAAATTGACTTAGCGACAAGCATTTTATTAACACTTTGATTGCATCGCAAGAGCGTCGCTATTTGGTGTTAGCGACGCCAAATATATTGTTAACAATATATTGTTGGCGTGGCTATTATATTAAATTTTTGTAGTGTTAGATTATTATCATGTCATTTTTTTTTTAACATTAAAAAAATATTTAAAATTAATGAAATTTAGATTTTAATAACTATTTTTGAAGTGCTCGCAATCTTATCATTAATCTTATCACTGCGCTTACAATTATGTTATTATTACTTTATTTTACCAATGTTAACAAAAACTTACAATTATGTTATCATTGCCTTAAAGATACGAAAAGATAACTTTAAATAACCAAATTGTGCCTTTTTCTCTTCTTTTATTATATTTATATTCTTTTTATTTTGGAATACTAAGCTTCAAAGAAATCTTTTCGACTTAAGATCGGGTCTACCAAACAAAACGATGGAAATAGATTCCCCATACAAAGTAATATATATATATATATATATATATATATATATATATATATTGAGTAATCGATATAAAAAAATCCGTAAGAAATTTATTAGAGATCAACAAAATAGAAAGAAAATTCATGTAATATCTTGAATTTTTTAATTATAAAAATTTATTTTTTTAGAGTATTTTATTTATTAATTCAAATTATTATTTTAAAGTTTAAAGAAGCTATTATTATTATTATTATTATTATATAGTGGATTGTTTTTTGTCAATCAATTACAAGCTTGTCCAGTGTTGATAAAAAGGGGAAAGAAAAAGAGAGAGAGAGAAAGCGCTTTTGCCTCACCATTTGCCAGCCTTCAATCATCATTAGACAAAGCATCTCCAGGGAGGAAGCCTAACTACCAACGAGTCTTCCGGTATAAGCCCCTCGCCAAATGTCGCCACACCTCTCATCCGAAGTCACTACCAACGAGGAGTTTTCCAAGCTTATTTGTAATACCCAAGATTTCTCTAACCTATTAGAGTTAGCAATGGAGGCACTATAATTTCCATATATATTATGCCATTCTAGGTCTTTCTGACTCCATAGGAATCATAAGAATATCACAAAAAATAGTTTTAATAGAGAATGTGACAATAAGTAAACAATGCAATCAATTTAGATAAACACCCTTATGATAAAGTGAAAGTCAAACCGAGTTTGACTTAATTTGACTATGTTAATAAGTTATTTGAAATATGAATCTAAAGTACTAGTAAATGGATGGTCATATCTTCTAAGACATTGGGAGATAATGATAGTGATATGGGAAGTTAAATTCAATCAAAGTTACAATAGTATAATGGAGGTCAAACCTAGTTTGACCTAATGAGATTACACGATATATATAATTGAACAATACTATTGAAGGGCTAGTAAATGTGTATTACAATATATATAGAATTTATATAGTAATGTCTAGAATGTGCAGTGGTATTAAAAGGTAAAATTATGTATATTAAAGGAAAGAAATGAAATGAAAAAAAAAATGTATTGAGTTACCGAACCTGAAATATGTGTATATAGATTTGTTAATGGACTTTTGGACTTTAAGGCCCAAGTCCATTGGATAGCCAGCCCATTGAGCCCATAAGTGGATGAACATAAGCCTTAACTAGAGTTAAGAATGTTTAACCAATGTTGAGTTTGGTGTTGGAAAAGCTAGCCACAATTTTTTACTAAGTAAGTTCCTTTTTCCAACTTGAATTCTCCTTTCATCCGCACCTTAGTCTACATTCATTTTTGCTACTTCCAAAACCATATGATGAGCATCATAATTGTAGAGAAAATCCTAGCAATCCAAGTTGAACAAATCATAGCCATCCATCAAGATTAAATCATAGCCATTACATTGGAGATAACTAAATCCTCACCTTCCAACTTTCATATATAAATAATAAGATGTGCAAATTTCCGCCATTTTTGCAAACTTAACACAAAACTCAAGTCCAAGTGGAAGAGCACCCTCTAAATTTCAGACCCTCTATAGAAATACAAACCAAGGTTTTCTAAGGTAAGGAATTATACTTATCTCTTTCTTTATGTGTTTTGAATGAGACCTTAGTGTTATAGTTCTTTTCTTCCATTTATATGATTCACCCAAAAGGAAGTATAACTAGGAAACATTTGTTTTATATGTTCTTTAGGTAAATAAGAGATTTAGATTTGGAAACGCAAGGTTTAACAAGAGAAAAATGTGCAAGCAAAGCATGAATCCACCTAGGAGAACTTAAGAGGAGGATTCGGCCACTTTAACAAAATTGTGAAAGAAGTATTCTAAATTCTACTTGAAGATATCTAAAGTTATTTTAGGTGAAGAACAATGATTTAGAAGTGTTAAAATGAATTAGGAAAGCCTAATTCAAGACTTGAAACTCTTAGTAGTATGAATTTAGTCTAAAAAGGAAATTGATGTTCTAATGCTAGATATTGGCAATTGAATGATCATATAGGTTTTATGTTATGCTAGTTTCATAATTCCATGATCAATTTGAAGATTTGATGAGAAATTAATAGTTTTCCCAAATTCTAGGTTTTATGGAAAAATTGGGGATTTTGAGTATTGAATTTGAATTCATGAAAGTGAAAGGAAAATTAAGCTTAAGAATGGAATCACATGATTTGTACAATGTTAATTTTGAAATTCGATTGATAGAAGTGATTTTCTCTAAAATTAATGAACTAGGTTCATTTATGGAATTTAATGATGGAAGTAGAATTAGTTCTATTGAACATTAAAAAGTGTTTAAATTGATGTTGCTCAAAGTTGAAAGGTGAAATTGAAAGGAAAGGAATTATCCTTCCTTAAATGAATAGCTTGGGCCATTTGGAGAATAACTAAGGAAAAGTGTTAAGATTAGTAACAAGTATATGTATAGTATATCTTGACCTTAAAAGTAATAAGTTGTGCTTTAATGAACAAGATAGAAATGTTAACAAGTTAAACTAAATTAAATAAATGTTATAACAAGAAAATGATTGATGTGTAATTGAATTGCAAATATGTAGAGTCTAAAAACAAGGACAAGGATATTGTCAAGAAGTGAGAGGAGCACTACTAGCATCAGAGTTAAATGTAAATAGGAGCAAAGGAATCTAAGGTGAGTACTTAATAATATAATATGTCCTGCACCATTTGTTTTGGACCTTGTTGTTCAAACCATACACATTGAAATATTTGAATTCCTTGATGGGCAAGAATTGTCTATTGAACAATGAGTCAATTGATATGATCCTTCTTGATGACATTTGACGATTGTGAAACTTTAATGTTGAACACATAATGTGAATCATTGATCCCTTTATTATAAACCTCATATGAGCTTTCCTATTGAATGCATATTGATAAGTAGAAATCCCTTTTTGATGTAGGGTAATACATCAGACCATATATACTTGGTATAAGCCTGCAGTAGGGCAAGAGTACCCAATCTCTATTAAGGGGGAAGGCCTAACCATAAAACCTTATCAATCTTACATAATGTGATACATGTGAGTAAGCAAGACTTAGGTCACCACTCTTGAATTTATATGTATGGGAAGCATCCTGCTCCCATGAAAATGTTATTTTTGCTAAAGAAATTATTTTCATCTAAATAAGAAAATGAGCCATAATGATAATATTGATTGAAATCATTCCATTGCTATAAAGAACCCTTCCTGAAATTGGTCCTGGTACTCACCATATATATATATATATATATATATATATATATATATATATATATATATATATATATATATATATATATATATATATATATATATATATATATATATATATATATATATATATATATATATATATATATATATATATTGTATCATTATGTACTTACTGAGCTTGTCTCATTCTTTAGTGGTTTAAATTTTTCAGGAAAGGTCGACGAGTCAGCAAGATAAATTCCAAGCTATGTTCTTATGTTTGGAAGATGCTCTGCTAAATTCAAGTATAGTGATTTTTTATTGTGAAGACTATGGTTCTAGAGCTCCATGGTAGTGAAAGGTTTAGTATAAAAACATTATTGGGTTTACATGTGTTGTAAAATATATTGTAATAACTATTGCAATAATGTATGGAATAATGTACATTGGCAAATGATATGAAATGAAATTTTAGAAATCTTACAAGTGTGTTTGTGAATGGTATTATAAGTTAATTGGGAAATGATAAGCAAATAATGAGTGACAAGGAAAGTATTAGGTTATGATCTTAGGACAAGCTCCTACATGATGAATGGTAAAGGATTATAAGTTAAATAGGGTTCTATAGGTTTACATGACTTTATGTCTCCCTATATCCTAGGACCGTCACAACTTAACAAGTGGGTCGTGTCATTATTCCAGTCGATTCTGGCCTCCTTTCCCGATGAGGTTTTCTCAGTTGGAACTAACTTGAATTTTTACCAAAATCTGGCAAAAATCAAGGATGCTAATTCCATGTCCAGTGATATCTGGCGAGTAAGGGAGACTAACCAACATTTTTGAGTTCCTCGTTTTGACATAAATTCGTTGATAGTCATCTTGTTGTCAACCGCCACCAACGATTGTTTTCTAGCAACTTTCCGGTGAGTATCTCTAGATAATCCAAGATTAGTTTCAAATTTAAATTTGACGATTGAATTTGACAATTTTATATGATGAAATTATGGGTAAACTACTATTTAGTCTCTGAGGTCTGCTTTAAATAATGACTTTGTCCTAGCAATTTGAAAAATAACTCTTTTTTCCCTGAGATTTCATTTTGTTATACTAAATAGTTCTTCTGTCAAAATTTGTACACTTTTCCTTCAAGAAATTAAATAATAATAATAATTTTAAACACCAAAATTACCCTCCCCTACATATCATCTATGTGCCATGATTGAAAAAAAAATGGTGCAATAAAATTGTAACTTATAAGTAAAGGATGTTAGAGCATATGAACTAGCAACAGTAGTACAAGCAAAGGAGCAGTTTGATTGATTACAACAGAGCACGAATGCCGACTATGGAATGAGCTTTGGCGGTGCAACCTGGCAAGATGAAGTTGGTTCATGATGAAATTGATCACGATGCATCTAGTTTGAAATGAAGGTTGGTTCTATTTCATGATTACCTCACGAGATGAAGCTAGGCTATTAATGACAATCTATGTAGAGCGATGTTACTATCCTAATCGGAGCTAGGATTCTCAAATTGCAAATGACCAAAACGCACTTTTGCCACTAGTTCTACTCACGATCCAAACAATCCTAGTTGTCAAAATCTCAAATCGCAACCTCAGATGCTTCCCAATCTCATCATTTCCCACTTTTGGTTCTGAATTGGGTGATGGTGGTCTGAATTGGGTGGTGGTGGTGGAGGTTGTGGATTTGATTATTTTGGTGGGTATTTGAAGCTAGCAGTGGCCATAGTGGTTATTGCTCACCATTCAAGCTAGTGCTTGATTGCGGTTATGGTTATGGTTGATGTAGTTGTTATGGCTACACTGTTTGTATATTAATTTGGAACCTAGAAAATTAATCCAATTAATTTGGAACTCAGAAAATTATTGGAATCTAGAAAACCATAACAACATAGAAAATTAATTTATTTAATATGTAAATTTAGTTAATATTCACTTGAAAAGACAAATTTGGCACTATTTGCTTTTAATTCACAAATCATCTTTGAAAATTATTGGTATGTGTTAGACAGTTAGGAGGCAAGAATGGTAATCAGAATCAAGCAAATAAACTATACACTAAAACTTGAATTCATTGGTTTAGTTCTTGAATTTATTTGTTTAAATAAGAAACAAGAAATAGTTAAGAGAGAAATAGAGAATTGAAGATTGTTGTATGTGTGGATGGCATGAAAAATTTAATAGCCATTGATGGGTATTTTTGTCTTTTAATTGATTTTTAATGGAAAATAGATAGAAGGACAAATTAATGTAACAGAATGAAATTTTGATGACTAAAGAGCTTATTTTGAAACTGCAAGGACCAAGTCATTATTTAAGGCAAATGTCAGGGACTAAATAGTATATTATCCTTAAAATGTAAATGAATTCAGATGATTAATTATAATTAACTAAAATATAATTGAGACTATTAAGGAAAAGGTATTATTTCTGGTAATTATCTGTGGATTGTGAATTCTATATTTTGAAAATAATGGATTGCTATTTTACATTGAATTATGGTAGCCCAGAGAGGGCACATGAGATTTATTGAATTGAGTCTATATATGCATTTCAGGGGGAATTAAGTCTATTCTAGGAAAAATTCTATCAAATTTTGGTAGATTTCTCCACAGTCTTAGGATATCTCGATCTTTTGATTCTTATAATTTTGTGCTGATAGTCCTTTGATTTGGTATTTTCTAGATTGTCCAAGACTATGTTCTACATCTCCAGGTGCTAGCCAATGAACGAGTTTGTATTTTCCTATTAGAGTTACGAATGATACTTCCTAATATTTTTCCTATTTTTCATGCATTTACCTTTAGTCTTTGTGTGTGTGTGTGCGCGTGTATTTAATTATGCATTATGAATATGTGCAAAGCATTCTAGCATATGTATGTTGTTGTTTCATTATATTAATATTGCATATTACTTATGAATGTTGGATGGGATTGGAATGATATAAGACCACTTAGGAAAATGATTATGATTATAATGATAATTGTGATTTGATGAGTTATGACTGGCATATGATAGTTGTGGGCTTGTTCATCACTAAATGTTGCTATCAGTCAGGTCAGCACTGCATAGCTTAAGTCAAAAATAACTGCAGCCCTATGTATTAGATCTTAAGAGATAGTATTTGATTTCAGAAAGCCAAACAGAGGGGATTGGCTCTCTATATTAAGGTTTAGTATGGTTCTTATATACTGATTCCCATCCTAGTATGACTATATGATTATTTGTCTGTATGGCATGATATGTGAGTAATACCTGTAGATTGGTTATAAAGCACCATATCTGTATATTAGTTAATATTATTTTCTGAATAAGGCGCTCATCCACATCTCCTCATTTTATCATGTTGCAGATTGAGCCTTAGAAGTGACTAATTTTTGTTGAGCTTTTTATCTTTTTATCTTCCTCTCTAGCAGTGAATTTTACCTTATATATTCGTATATGTATTTTATTTTGTATTGTACTATGTGTGCATTTTAAATTTTGCAATTACAATAATATCTATATTGCTAATTATTAGCATTTATTTTATGTCACTTTGCCTATGTTGTGGTATGATAAGATTTTTTGTTAAATAGGAACCTAATGTTGATGAGGATATTATTAGATGTATAGTCTTGAGTGACTTTATTGTGATGTAATATATAGGTCCTGTTTAGCAAATAGGTCTATAGTCTTTGAAATGAGATAATTGCAGGCAGATTTTGATAGTTTTTTCTATTGATTAAACATGTCAAGCTGACTATAAATTTCAGTGACTTTAATTTTTTTCGTGTCTTAATATCGATTATATGCCCCTAAAATTGGATCGTGACAATTCACTTGTAATTTAAACTAACCTTTAAAGTTACGACTTTTTTTTTTTTAATTATGTCAAATGTTAGTATTTCGTACTAAGACAATCAAGAATACTTGTATTTTCTTTAAAAAAAAAAAAAAAAAAACTTGTATTTGATATATTACATGTCTCATTCACAATATAATTAGCCTTAGTCTAATTGACTAAGGTTAACATGCTAGAATAAAAAAAATTCAGATTTAAACCCTGAATTTTTAAATTATTATTTATTACAAATAAAATGATAGTGCGCCAATTGAATAAAAAAGGAGTACTCCTACTCCATCTTCTTTTTTTTTTTTTTTTTCCAAGTAAATAAACCCTCCTGATCAATAATGTTAAATGATACCCAGAGGATCACGCAAAGGAAGCACAGAACTTTATTATGGTCTGGCGAATCCACCAGCCTCACTTCAATTAAAAATAATAGCCTACTGTTTTATTATAAAATAATGGTATGACAAAAGTTGCTAATACATGCTCGCATGAACACCTATTAGTACGAGACCTGCCATTTTTCAATGTTTCTACCATCAAATGTACTTTAGTTTATAGACAAATACCAACCTTCACAGCTGGTTCTATGTCTGCCTTTTTTGCACCCTTTACCCTCCCTGGTGTGGACGAGGGAAAATAAGAGCGGAAATAATTATTATTTATTAATAATTAGAATTTGAAATTTTATAATCTTTAAAATATTTTTAATATTACTTAATCAAAAGTTTATTAATAAAAATAAATAAATGAAAGATAATAGAAGTCAAAGTATATTTCCCTTCCCTTTGTTTGTGAAGAGGAAGGAAAACACGTCCCCTCTATCAATTTTCCTAATTTAGAAAGAAATAAAACTTAAATGAATTAAAAATAAATTTATTTTGCTAACTCTTTCTTATAAGTATAAATATGTTTATAGTTTTATAAATTAAAATTTTAAATTTCTTAACTAATTTTTAATATTATAATCAAACAATAAAAAATTAATTCTTTGAAAAAAAAAGTTTTAAAATTTTTATTGAAAAATATTTTCTAATAACAAATTATTTTCCTCAAAATACACAGAATCTTATTTATTTATTTTTTACTTCCTTCCCTTAAAATTTTTTATTCTCTCCATATTTTTTTTCCTTTCTTTATCACCCAAACAAAGGGTTAACCCAACCTAAAACAAACATATGTGAATACTCCACGAGTTTTTTTTTTTTTTTTGGATTTTCCAAACTTGATTTTCTTTTTCTTTGATAAATTCAACCCTTCCGGATCTTGGACAATTTATTTAATAGCTAACTCACAATCACAGCTATATAGCCTATTTCATTGTTACATATTTTGATAATTAAATCATGACTAAACAGTTTGAAAGATAATTTCATTACAACTAAATCAAAATTCAAATAAGATTCTTTTAGATAAATGATGATTTGAAATCACTATAAATTTTAATTTTGATTTAAAATATAAATCATAAAAAATAAATACCGTAACAAATTTTAAACATTCAATCATTTTAAATTCATTTTAAAATCTTTCAAAAAATATTCATTTTAAATATCTATCCCAATCAACCTCCGCTGTATTTTTGTTTTCATATCCGTTTTTGTTTTGAATATCTCTTAATTACGCACTCATGCACCACAATCATATATTTATCTCAATGCACTAAAATTAAGAAACTAGAAGAGAAAAGAAACTAGAAATGCTATGCCTTCTTTGGTTGGTATAAAGATTTTTTGCCGGGCATTTTGTAGCATAGAGATTCCAATAGGGTTAAAATGTATTTTGACTTTAAAATTGTTAATAAAAAAAAATAAAGGTTTTGAACTAGGAACAACCTTCACTTTCTTCATCAAAAGAACAAAAGCAAAAGGCACATGGCTCATAGAAGAAAAAACAAAATAGGCAAAAGCGGAACAAAAACTACTCAAATTTTTTCATTTCCACTTTGTTCCCTCTTTCTATCACCCACCCCTTTGTTCTTGAAGAGAAATTTAGTAGTCTTAATCATCATCTTCTAAGTCCTCTTCCTAGTTGCATCTTGTCTCTAAAACCAATCTTCAGATTCAAATTGTTGAGTTAGACAAAGCCCAAAAATCCCAATATTTAAATGGGCAAAATACTACTATAAAATCTAGCCTTCCCCTGTCAAAAAGCTCCGGTGCTGGTGCTATCTCGTCTTCAAAGTCCGAGCAAGATATAATAAACCAGAGTGATGGGAAGTGCTATTAACATCCCAAAGATAACCCTGCAAGATCAAAATCATAATCAAGAAAATCCAAATAAAGAAACGAGTATAATGTAACAAAGTTCATAAATTGATACTTTTGATCATGAAAGCTATAGCTAATGATGAAACATGCTAATTGATCTATCATGGCGTAAATTGCTTTTGCATAAACATCCATGATTGCTCTTAAAGAAAGGCAGAACATCTTTTATAGGACCACTATGATATCTCAAAATAGAATGATCATTTTCTTTGTAACTAAGAACAAAAAAATAGTATTTTAACAATCTAAAATAGCAAAACAAATTAAAAAAAAAAAAAAAGATAAGAATTTAGAGTTCAAACCCAGTGCTCAATATGTCTGGATGAACATTATATTCCTTTGCAAAGACGAAAGGGACAATCCCTTGTGGAAGAGCTGCCTGAAAATTCAAACGTAATGAATATTCAGTCATCACTATGGGAAAAGCAGCACAAGCATTCAAAAATGTCAATAGCATGAAATGATTATTGATTTTTTTTTTTTTAATCCCTATTAGTTTCTAACCTGCACTATGGCTATGTGCAACAGAACTCCGCGTAGTCCAACAGCAATTGAAGATGCAGCCATGACTGCAGGACCAGTTAGGAATCTAACAGCCATAGCAAAGGCAGCGACAGAGTTTCCACAAGCTATGATCCTTGGCTGTAATGCCATGAACAGACCTGCAATCCCATGGATTTTCGCCAATAAGCAAGGATTAGGCCATAAGCAATGAATCACCTTTGCTATATAAATCATATTAACATATCAAGCAAAGACTTCAAGAACTATTCTGGGGATATAATGCAATCAGCAATCAACATACCAAGACTAAACATGGCCATTCCAAGACCAGCATCGGATAGGATAGATATCGAACGAGCAATAATGGCAGGCATCTCTACATTCCATCTGCAATGTTTTAAACATTCATAAATCATTTAACAAAATAATTCAAAATGGGCTTTATAAGAAACAATGGTTGTATAGATAGGATAGCATACTTGAAAGAAACAAGAGACCAGGTAAGGCCAATGAGGCTGGAATAAGTATTGGGATTTCTTATAAGCTTTCTCCAAACCATAATGAGAATCAGTCTCGTCATAACACTAGCAGGTGGCATGGCAGTGGGCTTGGGTTCACCATTAACACCAGTTTTTGGATGGAGCTCAGCAGTGGAGCTCGAACCAAGCTTGGAAAGTACCGGACCTTCCCGGTCCACCCCATTTGTTACCGGTCCATTTCCAAAACTGAATTCATCTCTACCAAACTCATCATAATCTAAAACATCAAGACAAAGATATGTTAACTGGTGATAAAAACAGAGCACTCTGTTTCTGTGAAGCAGTTAAAACGATCCCACTTTTGCCAGGAACTTGTATTAATCTACATTCCTCCAAAGAAATAAACAAAATGGCACAAGTATAAAATAAAGAGGGAGATGTGGGGAAGAAAAGGGAGAAAAAAGATTGTTTTGGTAAAAGCAGAGCACTCTGTTTCTGTGAAGCAGTTAAAACGATCCCACTATTGCAAGGAACTTGTATTAATCTACACTCCTTCAAAGAAATAAACAAAATGGCACAAGTGTAAAATGAAGAGGGAGATGTGGGGAAGAAAAGGGAGAAAAAAGACTGTTTTGTTAAAAGCAAATGGAAAATAAAGAGGGAAAAAAAAAGGCATGACAAACAAACCCCACTTGAGACAAGCAAAAGAAGTAAAAAAGATCCCTCCAATCCCAAAAATCCCCATATTCATCAAGACAAACGCAGTTACTCCCAATAAACACTAAATTCCAAAAAACAAAATCATACGTGCCCAATAACATGTAATCAAAATCTCAACATGCGAGGAAACAACCAAAATTTCTGAGACTCGAAAATAAATATTATGATTGATTAGTGTTTTTACCTTTCTGGTGAGCTACCCCACCAAGATCATTGCCATAATCCCCTCCTCTAAAGACATGAATTCCACCTTCTGATACTGGGGAAGCACTAGAACTCCAAACAAACATATGCAAGTCCTTGCCATTCTCAGTCCCATTTGCTTTCTTCTTAGCCCCTGGAGAGAATATTCCAGCATTTGGTGGAGCTGGGTAGGCACTTCCATTGGCTCTTGAAACATTTCCAAATACTCCAATTCCACCATTTTCCTCATCATATTGCAGGTTTCCAAAGTTGGATTGTCTAGGACTCACATTGCTTGCATTTTTGCCATTGACCATTGAGTAAAAATCAGTGTGATTAAAGCTTGAGCCTCTAGGCGTAGGATTTCTTGAAGATTGGAGAGAATATATCTCTGCATTGGTTAAATTAGATGGTCTAGGAGTCAATGAAAGGCCTGAATTTGGACCATGAGATCTGCGAGAGAAAATTTCTGATCTTGAGCTAGTTGATTTCCTTACAGTAACATGAAGCTTGCCATCTTCACCAACCTCTGCTTCAGTTTGCAATGGCTCTCTTCCATCTAAAGAAATAATATCAGAATCAACTCTGAAAGAGATTATAGAACCAGCAGTGTCAGGAAACTGTTCACCAATTAAGATCCTAGCTCCTCTGTATTCAAATAGAAAGAGCATCAAAGTGTACCATATTATACACTGAAGGACCACTATTTGGACCATAAGGCTGCCTGAGGAATCTCCATACATACCCTTTAACAAAGGGATGCCCATAACCAGTGTGTTTGGCAGAGTAGAAAGGGAAAAGAGAGTGATAGACCATTCCAGAGAGCCTCTAGAGCTGATTCTGGACCAGATGGCTAAAACTACCAAGACTATGATTTTTTGAAGAGTGTCAGCTGCAATGAACCTGTAGTTCATGGCATAGGGATTGTTTGTGGAAATAAAGTGAAAAGAAAGCAGAGGCACTGCAAATAGAGCAACAAATCTATTGATCCCTGAACATTGATCAGGGCTAAAGATCTTCCACCATTTCACTGAACCATAAGCTAAGATCATAGCAACATAAAGTGGCACCACAGCTGTAAGAACGTGGTAGAGGTCTGTGAGACTGATCATTGTCCTGTTTTTTTGTTTTTTTCTCTGGCGTTGGTTTCTGAGGTTTTGTAGTTGGTTTTGGTATGTTTTACAATATCCAGGTAGAAAAATAAACTGAATTACAAAACCCAGATGGGATATTTCAGATGATGCAAGATAAATTATATTTTTACAACTTTCCCACAGTTTCTCGCAGATTTTCCTTCGTTTTCTCTCCTGCAGAAGAGTAAAGAAACACAGAAGATGCCCTTTGAAGACTGCGTACCAAGAAAAAATATAACCACGAAAAATTAACCCATTTGCATAGAAACTCAGAAGAAAAGAAAATGAAGCAAAGAAAGCTATTAAACAAAGAAAATCAGCGTAAGAGTGATTAACAGAGAAAAAGAGACTTTAGGAGAGAGAGAGAGAGAGAGAGAGAGAGCGTAGTGTAAGAGAGTTGTGGGTGCGCAGGAGAGAGCATTATATTTAAGGCATTTTAATGGCAGACAGAGAAAAAAAAGCGTAACGCTTTTTTTTTTTTTTTTTTTTTTTGCCAAATAGCCGAAGGCTTTTGAGAAGCCTTTTTTATAGCTTTTTGGGCAGAGCAAGATGTCCCTCTATAGTATGCTACTATCTGAAGAGGAAAGAGAAAAGTAGAGAGAGTATAGTTGTGTTTGGACTGTGGAGTGAGAGAGAAATGACCAAACAGCATATATCAATGAGAAAAAGAAAGGGTAGTGAGAAACGGGCAAAGAGAAAAGAGAACACAAAATCAAAACCAGAGATCAGCTTCAAAAAGATTCTCTCTTTACATATCACAGTCAGCCTTGCTCATAAGATATATATGTCTTTTTGTTTTTCTGTCTGCAAGAAAAAAAAGAAAGAATTTGTTCAGGGGGTGGTGGACGGTGGACCCATCTTCTTTCACATATTGAAAAAAATTTTGCCATTTCTCAAATTACATATTTCAATTTCTTATTACAAAATTTATAATTTATGTTTTTATAATTAAGGGAGAAATAAGTTTTTAATTGATAAATTGATTAATAGGATAAATTTGTGGGCACAAAAGCATCTGACATATGTGGAAGACTTCAATTGATTAATGTTGTGCTGAGTATGCAGATGTATTGGTGTAGCATTTTTATGCTTCCTAAGTCAATGGTGAGACAAATTTATGCCATTTATAGAGGGTATTTGTGGGAAGGAAATGATATGAAGATGGGACGTCTAGTTGCTTGGGGTGTTGTCTATCTTCTTAAGAAGGAGGGGGGTCTATGAATAAAAAATTTGGGGATTTGGAACATAGTTGCTATTGGAAAATAAATTTGGAGTTCGCTAACTTCTAAAACATCTCTATGGGCTCAATGGATTAAATAAACTAAATTGAGGAGGCTTGGTTTTGGGGGATTACTAAACCTCTTGATGCAAGTTAGAGTTGGAGTCACTTGTTAAGCCTTAGAGTTGATTTTAAAAATTTTACAATTATAGAATCGAGGATGGAAAGACTATTTGATTTTGGTGGGACCCTTGGGTGGATGAAAATGTTTTGTGTGACCTGGTTCCTACCATTCACATTAAAGACACATATACTAGAGCTTGAGCTATGGTCTCATATGTGTGGAGGAGGGGTTGCTAGAATCTGCCTAATCCTTACTCTGTGGATGTGGAGGAGACTTGGAATAGAATTAGAGGAATTAGAAATTGTCACGACCCACCTTTTTAGCCATGATGGTCTTAGAGTTCAAGGAGACGTAAGGTTACCTAAACCCGTAAAACCCATTTTACTCATAATCAATTATCGTTCATCACATTAAACCATATCCCAAGATCAAAATCTTATTACCCATTAATTGCTTATCACATCCTCGTTAACTTATATTATCATTATAAACACCATTTGTATAAAGCTTCATTACATCAATACTCAAATGTACATTACTTTACACATTATTACAATATCAAATACAATACCATTCACATTTCATATGCACCCTATACATGTTAGCACTAACTTTTCAATAACCATTCATGTTGCATATAGACCCTATGACTTTCAATAACCATGGAGCTCTAACGATGTTCTTCATAATCAAGAGTCCCAATACCAAGAATTAGCAGAGCAGTATCCAAATGGAGGATGATGCTTGGAACTTTTACCTCACTAACTCATTGACTTTACCTGAAAATTTTAAACGACCATAATATGAGACAATGCTCAGTGAGTATGAAATAATCCAATACATAAGGTGAATACAATGATTAATTTTAGGAAGGGCTTATCATGGCAATGGAATGTTTTCAATCATTATCATCATTATGGTTCAGTTTCTTAGTTAAAATGGGAATACAATCTTTAGTAGAAATATCATTTTATTAGGAGCAGGATGCTTCCCACATATATCAATTTAAGAGTGGCGGCCTAAACCTTGATCACTCATACATATCACATTACGTAAGACTAATCGAGTCTTATGGTTAGGCATTTCTTCTTAACAAAGATTGGATATTCTTGGCCCACCCGCAGGCATAACCAAGTGCATAAAGTCTGATGTATTTTTCCACATCAGAAAGAGGATTTCTGCTTATTAATAGGCATTCAACAGGGAGTACATATCAAGTTCATGTCAAGGAATTCAATGAGCATAGTACAAATTCAATAATCAATGATCATCAAGAAGCATCATGTCAATGGTTCAATATTCAATGAGGAATTTAAGCTTATCAAGGCATTGGAATAATTCAACATTATGGTTTGGAACAATAAAGGTTCAAGTATATGATACAAGGCATATTTTATTATTAAGTACTTACATTGGACTCCTTTGCTCCTATTTACATTTGCCGCTAGTATAAGTAGTGCTCCTCGCACTCTAACACAATATTCTTGTTCTTGTCATTACACTCTACACATTGTATGTCAATAGCAGATTAATCACTTTCTCATCATAACATTTGCTTAATTTAACTTAACTTACTAATACTTCTATCTTATTCACAACTTATCATTTTTAAGTCAAGATATACTATACATATACTTGTCACTACACTTAACATTTTTCTTCGTTGTTCTCCAAATGATCAAGCTATTCATTTTAGGAAGGACAATTCGTTTCCTCTTAATTCTACATTTTAACTTTCATAATAGTCACTAATGCCAATTAAGTAAATTTTCTAATTCTATTTCCATCATCAATTCTATAATTGAATCTAGTTCATTAATCTTAGGGAAAGTCATTTCTATCAATTAAATTTCAACATTCACATTGCACAAATCATATGACACTATTCTTAAACTTGATTTTCTCTTCAATTTCATAATTCCAAATTCAATTTCCAAAATCCTCAATTTTTCATAAACCTTAGAATTTGGGGAAACAATCAATTCTTCATTCAATTTCTAAATTACTCATAAATTCCTTAAATTAACATAACATAAGACTCATTCAACCCTTCAATCATCCATACCTAGTATTGGAATATCAAGTTTCTTTTTAATCATAATTATGCCTCTAAGGCTTTCCCATTAAAATCATGTTCTTAAAATCATTCTAATACTTATAATTCATTTCTTTATCTAATATAATGATAAGTGTACTTCATTAGAATTTAGAACTTTTCCTTAATCAATTCTCTACCATGATCACTTTCTATATATATAGTATACAAGGAGTATCCAATTAACCAAAACATTAATATTTAAGCTTAAGGTATGGAAAAGAGTAGATAATTAGAGTTCCTCACCTTGATTAGCTTTACTTTGCCAAAGTTCTTATTGTAAGTAGGTAGAAAGAGTGTTGTAGAGAGAGTTGGAGGATTTTGGTGTTGAAAGAGAAGCAAATTCTTATTTCCAACATACTTTCTATATATATATCTATTGGGTTCAATGGTGAGGATTAATCAAGTTAAATCCAATTGCTTGCATTTGATCAAAATAAATGGTTAAGATTAATCAAGATGGATGGTTAAGATTGCATCAAGGTGGATGGCTATGATTGCCTCCACAATGGTGATGATTATCATTAGATGGTGAGGTGCCCATGGAAGAATCTAGATTCACATATGGAGAAATAAGAATCCAACTTGGTTTGGGATTGTGATTTAGTCAACTTTGGTGGCAAGCCAATCAAATACCTATAATTCATTCTCTACAACATCTTTTATCTTTTATTTTGACCAATCACCTTTGCCCATAACTTCTACATATATTCTGTGACTCTTTGGCTTGCTAGTCAACTTCCCATGGGTGGAATCTCAGCCGTGCCTCCACTCGTGTAAAGCTACTGGATGCATTTCTATTTTGCCCTTAGCACATGGCTGGAATCCCAGCCGTATGGCCACTCATGGCCAGAGTTCTTCCCTTCTATCAATGGTACAACTTGCCTTTGGATATTCCATACTTATGACATGAATGCTTAAATCTTTAACAAATAATTTAGTTGGTAGCACAACATCACTAATCAACTTCCTTTTACTAGTCTCTTAGCATTATTCAAATATGTACCTCATGTAACCCATTGAGTCAAACTATGTTGAATTTCGCTATACCCTTTATAACTTTGATTAAACTCAAAATTTCATATAACTATCATTATCTCTCAGTATCATAGAAGATGTTGACACCCTCTCACTAATACTTTAAATTCATATTTCAATTAATTTACTGACATAGTCTATTAAATCCAATTTGACTCAACATTCACTTATCACAAGGTACTTATTAAAATTGATTACATTCCTCATTCATGTCTCGTCATTCATTTAGAATTCACTTCATTTGATACTCTTTATGGTTCTTAAGGTCTTAAGGCCCTAAATGGCACAGCATATAAATGTCGTAATGTCATCGTTAATGTTAAGAAACCTCAGGTGTTATAGAAATCTTCTTAAGGATGGTGTGAGTTGGAAGCTTACAAAATTTAAGAAGTATTTTATTGCTTTGGCTTAGGAGGAGATGAGGCCTAAAGCTAGCAACGTATCATGGTGGTGTTTAGTTTGGGGTCTTGAGCATGCTCCATGATATAGTTTTATTCTTTGGATGACTATTAAAAATAGGCTTGTAGTGAGAAGCAGAATGGTGCATTAGGGGAAGGGTGTGCAAGATGGTTATGTGTTTTGTGATGGTTGTTCTAAATCTATCCCACATTTGTTTTTCCAATGTTCATTTGCAGAGAAAAGGTAGTGTGTTGTTCTAAGGTTGTGTGGATTCCATAGAAGGGGTATTGAATGGAGAAGAGAAGTGAGTTTGTTCTCAAGGAAAACTAAAGGCAAGTCTCAGCTGGCAAAGTTTAGAAAGGTGGCTTTTGCTACTGCTGTCTATTATATTTGGTAGGAAATGAATGTTGTAATTTTTCAAGGTATGAAGAATCAAGAGAGAGTTCTTTGCAAGATTAGAGTGGCCCCTTTGTACTAAATTTGATTTGAACAATAATGTTTTGTGTCTTAACTCTTGAGTGGGTGTTGCTATTGTAAGTTTGTTGGTGTAGGATGTGTTGCTGTGTTTAGGTTGTGAATTATAGTTTTGGTGTGGGTTGCTATGTTTTAGTTTTTGTTGTTGGTATATTGGTTTGGCATGGTGTTCTAAGGTTGGTTCGCTGTTTGTTTTTTTATTTTTTTCTGAGTTTATTTTTTTTGAGTTTTTTTAATATTCTTTTTGGAAATAATATTTATTTTTCAAAAAAAAGTAAGTCTTAATTAATTTGAGAATCACTGAAATTCTAAGTTGTTTTTTGGTAACCATATTTTAATTGGTCAACAGAACATGTTTCTTTTCATAAATTTATTTCCGACAAGATTTGATATTTCAAAGTTTTATAAACTATTTCAACACTACTAAAGAAACATTAATGATCAAGAAAATATAATGAAGCATTAGGCTAGCGAGATTGAGTAATTTTTAGCTAGAGTCACCTCGCCTTTAAACTAATCTAATAGTTTATCTGTCTTATTTTATTTGGAACATATTTTTTTATAAAATTTAAGACGACATTAAATAGTATATTATTTTTCTCTTTATATCCTTTATTAAATATAATTAAATTTTATTTTCTTAAAAATTTATGAAAAAATGTTGAATTAATATCTAATGCTAAAATATGTATAAAGGATAAAAAAAAGTGTTAAAAATAAAAATAGAATATACTTTTTTGAGACATTCCAAAAAAAATAATATCTTAAATTAAATAAAACGGACGAAGCATAAATAAAACATATCAATTAATAATATTATCTCAGATAAATAATTAGTAGATAATTAATAATGTCATATCATATAAAAATAAACATTAATTGACATTAACTAGGTAGTTGATTTATAAATAGAAATAGGCCTCAACTAATTAATTTTGTTAATGTGGGTTTTTCATTGATTGTTTAGTAAAAAGAAAAAAAAATTATATATATATATTTTTTTTGTGGTTTAGGATTTTTGTAACGGGAGTCATGTAATGTTTTTATGATACTTTTTTTTAATTGAATTTGGAGTGAGATTCAATTTTAGAATCTCAGTTTTAAGGAAGAAAAACATATTGGGAACTTTTAACTTTACACATTTTATTTGTTGAATCCCTTAATTTTTTTTTATATATTTTTAAAATAAAATCCTCAAACTTTATAGGATAAAATATACTCAAAGTCATTAAACTTTGATTTTTTTTAATTTGATCACTAAATTTTAATTTCTTTTTATAATATCCAAGGTTTTCCTAACGTATTAGAGTTAACAATGATGACACTGTGATATTCATCTAATATACCACTCAAGACTTTTCTAGCATATCAAGAATCATAAGAATATTCTAAGAAGTAATTTTGATAAATAATGTGACAATGAGTAAAGAATTTAATAAATTTCGATAAGTATTTTTATGATAAAAAGTGAAAGTCAAACTCGTTAATAATTTATTTGAAATGTAAATCTAAAGTGCTAGTGAATAGGCATTAGCATCTCCTAAGTCATTGGGAGATAATAATAGTGATATGAAAAGTTGATTTCAATTAAAGTTATAATGGTACAATAGAAATTAAATTTAGTTTGACTTAGTGAACCTATATGATGTACATACTTGAACAATGCTACTGGAGGGCTAGTAAATATGCATTATAATGTGTATAGAATTTATCTAGTAATATCTAGAGTGTATTGTAATATTAAGTTACCAAGTTACCTTTCAAATGTGCATATATGAATTTGTTAATAGGCTTTTGGACTCTACAGCCCAAGCCCAATGAATGGCCAGTCCACAAGGTCCAAGAATAGATGAATATATACTTAACTAGAGTTAGAAATAGCTAACCAAGATTAAATGGGTGTAGGATGAGCTAACCACAAAATTTAACTTAGAAGCCATCATTTTTTACTAAGACAAATCATTTTCCAACTTGAATTCTCACTTTTCCTATACTAAAGTCCACACTAATTTTTATTCCTTTCACACCATATGATGAACATCATCAATGTAGATGAGATCATAGCCCTTCAACTTGATTAAATCACAACTATCTATTTTGATTAAATCCTAACCATTGGATTAAGTGCGATTAAATCACCACCATTCAACTTTCATATATAAGCAATATGATAAGCATAATTTCTCAATTTTGGTGAAACCTATCATAAAAACACAACTCTTAGAGAAAACATTGCCTAGATTTCAGCCACCATCCTAGAAGCACAAACTAAGACTTTTCCAATGTAAAAAAGTAAGCTCATCTTCTCCTTTCTTTGTTTTAAGCATATGATTGATGATTTAGTTACAAAAACTTCTTTTTGCTTTCACCTATATGGATTGGCATGGGGAAAGTAAAACTAGAAAATATTTGTTTTACATATTAATTGATAACATATGGAATTTAGACTTGAGAACATAAGGTTTAACAAGAGAAAATAAGCAAGAAAAACATGAAGCTCATCTAAGGAAACTATCACATCTCAACTTTTGAGACATGACAGTCCTAAAACATGGGGAAACATAAGGTCACCCATGCCCATAGAATTTATTCATAAATATAATAATCTTGCCTAGGATCATACCAAACCTCATGCATTAACTTAAATAAACCCTTTTTTTTTTTGTTTAGAAAACCTTAAGTTGCAGAAGTATAGTTAAAATATACTTTAAACATAATCCATAAGGAAATAATATTTAGAACCCAATTAAAACCTTAAAAGATAACATTTCATAATAAACATCCAAAAATAAATATTCTCGAAGCGTCTAAGGATAACTCTTCATAACATATTAAACTAATTATCTTGGGCAAGGAATTCCCCAAGCGAAGTAGGATGTTTGAGCCATCGCCTTGCCTCCTCATACTACTCACCTGGAACCACATAAAGAAAAAGGGGTGAGATAGATGATCTCAATAAGTAAACAATATGGCACATACGATAACACATATCCCTTTTTTTTTAAAAGGAAACCTATAGCTTATAAAGCATAGTTCATGTTTTACAATCCATAAATCAAGGTTTACAATTTAACAAGATTTGCAGAAATCACACTTATAACACAAACACATAGAGTGAGGGCTACTGCCATAATCACTGAAATACATAGAGTGAAGGCTATTGCCATAATCACTCAAACACAGAGTGAAGGTTATTACCATAATCACTCAAACACATAAAGTGAAGACTATTGCCATAATCACTCGAATATATAGCCGATGATTACTCACATCAGTATGAGGATTTCTGCATAAAGGATTAAAGATACCATAGCTAGAGCTAATGGTAATCACCTATAACAATATCATTTAAGGCAACAACAACATGTATCAGAATAACAATAGCAGTTTAACTTTTCAACAAAAGATACAATGATAGTGTAGTCCATAAAGAATGTAAGTTGGGGCAATAATCATAAAGGTATTATCATTAGATAATCAAAAATGGTTTTGGACCAATTATCCTTTGGCAACCTAAGATTAATAAAGAAATCATAGAGTTTCATTTTAGAAGTAGAGAAGATCTTGGGTTTCAAGAATATCAAGGTACACATATTATGATAGCTTGTACTTGTAACAATAGCATAATGTTTATTCACACTGGTAGCATGAATATAGTGTTTACTCACACTTGTGGTTCCTTTACTCTTAATTCACGTAGGCCTTAGACTTCTAAGACTCCTCAAGCTCTATCATAATATTTAATTCAATACTTAGTATTTACTTAATTATGATGCTATCCTATCCCATAACTACCCCATGCACATATAACATTCACATACACTTAGAATTGCACATATAAGTGCACTCATCATTTGCACATAATAGGTTGACTTTAAAAGTCTTGCATACTTAGCCTTTATAGGCCCACATGAAAACACATAATAATTCATGTCAATACCTTTCTAAGGTCAACACAATATCATTATCTTAATATCAATTCACTTTAACAATCATCTTAGTATACTTAACACTTCCATACATGTCAACTTATCAATAGCTTTTCAAGTGTCATGCTTAACTCTTATGACCCATTCATTCAATCAATCTCTTCATCAATTCAAGATTATTAATTCATTATCAAGTTATCATAAAATCTATTTCCATATTTCCTAGTCACATTCACATTCTAGTCACACATAAGGTTAAGATACCTTAATTATACCAAAATACCTCTAGGGTCATTCCTTCAACCAACATGCAATTTAACCATTTATCATACATACATACATGTCAATAATCATTAAAATACATCACATAAAAATTATAGACATTGGGATAAAAATCCCAATGTAGGCCGAATGCTCTTATTAAAGGAAAAACTGAATTTTCTCACTTTTCGCACTTTCCATCTTTTATAGTAATATGTAAAAACATGGTTTGAATCTAAGATTTTTCATGTAAACATAACAAAAATCATTTTAGAACATCAATCTATATGAATCGACAATAATAAGTGTGACATATACATGAAAATTCCAATTTTAGGTTTTAAGATGCAAAACCATGAACCTTTGTTGTTTTTGGTATTTTCCGGTCATTATAGTAATATGTAAAATAGTGTTTTAAACCATTATTTTTCATTCAATCATTGCAAATATCAGTTTAGAACACCCTCATGTATGAATCTTCAACCATTGATTCATAATCATGCATGAAAATTCCAAGTTTCAAGGTTTAGGGTGAAAATCATGAATTTTTGCTTTTTCCACGCTTTCCGTTTATTATAGTAATATATAAACACATGATTTAAATCATTATTTTTCATTCAAACAAAAAAAATATCAGTTTAGAACATCAATCACCATAATTTGGCAGCCATAGAGTTATCAAACAATAGAATTTTCTAACTTTCAAGTTCTAGGGAAAAAACCTTGAATTTCCTTGTTTTCTAAAACTTTTCAGTAATTACAGTAATATGTAAAAATGATTTAATCTAATATTTATCATCAAAACACATTAAAAATTAGTTTAGAATCTAAATATGTAGTAGCACAGTGCCCCCCCCCCCCTCCTTATTGAATTTATATTTGAAAATTTCAATTTTTGAGTTACAGGATTCACTTTTGGAGAAATCGCATAGGAAGGTTGATGTTTTCAGTAGAGAAATTAATTTTTCTTTCAAAAACTCACCTAAACTGAATTAAATATGTAGAAATTAGTAAATAACCAGTTCAAAAATAATTTTTCTCATAATTTATTTTATAGAAATCATATAAGAAATTGAAAAGAAAAAAAAAACTTACGAATACAGGCGAGAAATCGCAAAGTTGAAAGGTGTTTTCTTAATTTCGGTAGAGAGAATTATTTTGAGAGAATTTTTCTGTCAAAATATAGAAAAATAGAGTGATGGCTACTGGAATGAGAGTGCTGGCCGAAATTTGCTATTTAAATATAGGGTTTTGGATAGTTTCTAATAATACCCTTAATGAGCTAGGTTATGAGGGTTTTTGGGTAGTGGGCTTTTAAATATTTGGGCTTTTTATTTAAATTAGAGGCTAATTATGAGTAATTAAAATAAAAATATTTTTCTTATTATTTTCATTAAAATTTCCCCCAAAACATTTATTTTAAAAATACTTATAAAATTATTTTATGCTTAAAAATCATCTTTTTACATGAAAATTCATTTTACGAAAAATAAATTATTTCATGCTAATGCATTTTATTTAAACCATTTATTTCACAATAATAATTCATATTAGGCATATTAAAATTAATTTAACATGTTCAAACTTATAAATCATGTCACACATGAATTTTTATATAGTCACACAACTTGTCATAATAATCTTAAATTCAAATAATTTGTCACTAAAACTCTTAGGGTAGATGTGGGTTGTTACAGAAACACAAGAACAAATTCGGCCAACATAAAGACATAGTTAAGGAAGTGTTCTAAAATTTTACTTGAAAGTTTATAAGGTTATTTTAGATGGAGAAAGATGATGTGAAAGTGTCAAAATACATTTTGGAAACTAGATTTTAGACTTGAAAGTCTTAGTAGCATGAATTTAGTTTAAAAGGAAACTTGATATTCTAAGACTAGAAATTGATAATTGAATGATCACATAGGTTTTATATTATGTTAATTTCATATTTCTATAACTAGTTTGAAGATTTAATGAGAAATTATAAGTTTTCCCCAAATTTGATATAAGTGGGACAAGTTAGGGTTCTTGTGAATAAGAGTGAATCAATTCAAAATAATTAATGGGAATTGATTGTCTAAGTGTTAATTTGATGAATCTCTAATTAATTTGAAGATTTGATGATTAATCATTGGTTTTCCCCAATTTCTAGGGTTTATGGACAAATTGGAGATTTTTAAAATTGAACTTGAATTCATGAAATTGAAGGGGCAATTAAGCTTAAGGTTGGTGTAACATGATTTGTGTAATATTAATTTCAAAATTCAATTGATAGAAATAATTTTCTCCAAATTTAATAAACTAGGTTCAATTAGGAAATTGGAAGGTGAAAGTAGAATTTGTTCCATTGAATAATAGAAATTGTTTAAATTGATTCTAGTTGAGTAATATGAAATTGAAATGTGAAATTGAGAGGAAAGAAATTATTTTTCCTTAAGTGAATATATTTGGCTATTGAAAAACTATTAAGGGATAATGTTAAAATTAGTAACAAGTATATGTATAGTGTGTCTTGACATTAAAATTTATAAGTTAATACTATAATAAATAAGATAAAAGTGTTAATAAGTTAAGCTAAATTTAAAATAATTTCATAACAAGAAAGTGATTAATGTGCAATTGAAATGTGAATGTGTAGAATCTAAAAACAATGATAAGAACATTGTCCAAGAGTGTGAGGAGCACTACTAGCATCAAAGTTAAATGTAAATAGGAGCAAAAGAGTCTAAGGTGAGTACTCAATGATATAGTATGACATGTGCCATATTCTACGAATCATTATTGATGAAACCATTTTCATTGAATACTCCAATTCCATATTGATCATGAATTGCCTATTGAATATTGAGCTATTGAATATGATGTTTCTTTATCGCATTTGGCCACTGTGAGCCCTTTCATATTGATTTCACAATATGATCATTGGTGAGAACTATTCTTGTATTGGCATCTTTTCCATGGAATTTCTTATTGTGAATTCCTTATGAATCTTCTATTGATGCCTATTGTGAACCCCTAATTTTGCACTTTCATCATTCAACTGTAGACTTAGCACCTGTTAAGTTCAATGTGCTATGCGAAGCTGCTACGGTGGTCCCGTTAGCTGGTTAGCGAGCAGGAGTTTGAGGACAGTGCCCTTAAAAGAAAATTTTTTTAGCCTTTAATTACATTGCTACCGAACATCTAAATTTTCTAAACTCCATACCAACTAATCTATAAAAATAATAAAAAAAAAAGCCACCACGCAACAACCTTATAGCTCCATAAGTCTAACTTGCAGCCTGCTGCACAGGTCTGGTGCAGCACTGCACAGGCCTGGTGCAGCATCGTATCTGTTTGACTCATGTGAACCCTCTTTCTTGAGCAAAAAATGACCCTTTTACCCTCTCCAACCCAATTTTCAACCCTTTCTAGCCCTACTCATTGACTTTTCACATTTTCACTACCTAAACTATCCCCACCCACTTTTCCTATAAATACATCCCTCCACTTCTCATTTCAACCACCCCTTGAATTTGAGTATATTGTTATCATCAAATTTCTCTCTTCTTTTTCCTTCAATCACTCTCTAATTTATTAATTAATCTTTTTAATTAATTAATTACCTCACCCTAACCAAGTTAATTAATCTTTTAATTAACTAAAACTCATTTTTTTTAATCACTCAATCAATTAGTTAATTAATCTTTGTAATTAATTAATTAATTAATTAATCACTCTTTTTTCAAAAATCATTCTTTTTTTTTTCAAAAATCAAATTAATCATTTTTCTTAATCCACCCTTTATCCAAATTAATTAATTAATCATTTTAATTAATTAATCCATCAATCCATCCATTTCATCACATTAATTAGTTAATTAATCTCCCAATCAATCCAATTATTTGGTCCCGATAAAATGAAACTTCGGTCTAGCAAAACTCTCCACCCATCAAAAGCAAAGGTATCAGCCTTTTTCTTCACTATTAACACACCCAAACCAAAATCAATCTGATAAACTCTTAAACCCCTCCACTTAATCGTGGAATGAACTACGTGGGTTTTGATCCCCATTCAATGGGGTATGTATGCACGTTTGGAATCTAAATCCAAACCTTAAATCCAAATCCTAGTCAATCCTCCTTTCCCTTTTTAATTAATGTAATTTGTGAATGTTTCATTTTGATTTTCTCATTACACTCATACCATGCTTATACATTATAATTATCATATAATATTTCTCATCTATGAAATTAATTTTTTAAGTCAAATTAAACTTAAGAGCCAAATTTAGATTATTTAAAACCAAAAACCTAGTCCCCGAACTCAACCTAGTTCGAGGCTAGTGATTTTATCCTTGGGTAAATTAATTAAAAATTAATGAATTGGAGTCAATTGGATTTTTCCTTAATTTTCCCATTTAAAAAAATTAATTAGGGTGCTGACTCCCAAAATCATTTTCAAAATTAATCAAATCCAAACCCAAGGGTTCTATCGTGAGTCTAAACCTAAATGAGCATCTTGATTCTCTCTAACGGATCGAGCTAGTGCTTGGGCGAGGCCTCACAGCTGGCAACTCCACTAGGGACTAGTTGCCACCTTTTTTTTTCAATAAAAAGGAAAACAAAAGGGTTACTATTTGGTTAAGGAAAAATTTTTCCAAAATAATCTCCATTTGGCTCATTAAGTATAATTTGACTTTCATGTATCACTTTGCATAATAAAGGCTCCTTGCCTAAACCTTAGCTTTAAGGAAACTTTTGGATGGCGAGTAGTATTGGCTTGACAACTTTCTTTGAGTATGTTGGGAGATAGCAAAAGTATTCCACCTCGCGATAAATCCCCGATCATTTCGGTGGTGTAACAAGTTATCAGTACTGTTGGATCTATGCAAGGCTCCTTGCCTCATATGTGGTTAGGTATATTGATGCTTTAGTGTGATGGGGACTCATAAATCAAACCACCCTTCACCCTTGTGCATATAGTCACCCTAGCCTTTGACCTTAGGTTCCATATATAATAATAATTGATACTCTTGCATGTTCATGAAACATTTTTCAGCATGTATTATGTCATGATTATGCATACATAAGATGAGAAGTTCAACAAGGTAAACCCTCAAACACCTCAAAGACCTAAACCGATGGTCCGTTACCCCAAAACACTTCACAAACTCACCATATAAATCCAGTGACCAACCAGATGTAAGGAATCCTTTTCTTGACACACCTTCCCTTTTTTTTTTCTTCATAACTTTGTATTCTTACTCGTTTTCTATTTTCTGTTTCAAAGGTACCAATGGCCAATACTTCTAACTTTGACCAAGAGGCGATGAGTACCTTTTTCACCAATCTCCTTAAGAAACAAGAGGAATCTTTTCAAGTTGCACTTGCCACTGCCTTTAAGACCCAAGCTGACACTTTTACCCATACTCTTAATGCTCAGTTTGCTACCTTTACCGATGTCCTCAACTCCCAATTCCAGTCCATCATCAATGAGGTCAAGTAAATGACTAATGCTATTATTACTCCCCCTCCTACTTATGTTGAGCCTGCATCTAGCCAAGCTGGGACTAGCCATATCCCTACTCCTACTTCCCTTATTATCGATCTCACTGATAAAGGGAAAGCACCTGAGACTCTAACCTTTTCTACCATGGACTTAAACATAACCACTCCCTCTCCCACTATAAATCCTTTTCAAAGTGGAGATTTCTTTAGCTTTTTCGAAGCTAAGAAATTGATGGAGAAAATTAAGGCCATGGAGAGAACACTTAAGAATGTCAAAAAGCATGAAGACATGATAGATGTCGACTCCTTAACTCTCTTCCCAAATGTATGGGTTCCACCAAAATTTAAAATGCTGGTCATGGACAAGTTTACTGACACCACGTCTCCCAAAACTCACCTCAAGATGTATATGGGTGCCATAAGACCTTTCGATATAGACAATGAGCTCCTTGCTCAGTTATTCCAACAGTCCTTGATTGGAGCTGCTGTTAAGTGGTTACTAGATATCGACCAGAATCACAAGAAGTCTGGGGATGACATATGTAATGATTTGTCAAGCAATACCACTACAACATCAAGGTGGATGTCACCCGTTGAGATTTAGAAACCACTAAACAAGAGCCAAGAGAATCCTTTACCACATTCTTTATAAGGTGGAGGACAAAAGCGGCTTAAATGGTGAACCATCCATTTGAAGTAGAGCAAATTGATATCATCATCAAAAACCTCCTTCCCTAATATCAGGCTCATCTACAAACTCGATACCTCCCTAGCTTTAAAGCTCTCATTGCTATGGCATCCAAGATTGAGGATTTGATTCAATCAGGATAAATCAAAGATGAATCCTCTACTTCGAGGTATCATAAGAATAACAATTACACCACCAACTCCACTACCAAAAGAGAAGAAAAGGTAAATGTTGTCTCTTATCACCAGCTAATGAGGTTGCAAAAGGAGGACTTTTTCTGAGCTAGGCATGCCCTTTAGCACCATTTACACGAAAGCCTTAGAGGCTATTCTAGTTAAGCCCTTAGAACCACGACCTTTTCTAAACCTTTTGCCCAAGGGTTATAATGCTAATAAGCACTGCAACTTTTATCAAGGGTCAGGGCATAAAATTGATGCGTGCAAGGCTTTGAAGCACAAAATTTAAGACCTCATTGATAGTAGAGATATCATTGCTCCTAGACCCAAAGTCTAACACCATCACCTATCCTTTTTTGAACTGCCAAGCTCACCCGACCATCTCAAGCTTCATCCAATAACCGGTATTTTGTGAAGAGTGTCAACACTATTGTACCCCTATCCAAGTCTTCCGGGTCTATATCCAAGTCGTTTGAGTTCATGTCTAAGTCACTTGAGTTAGAGTCTACCTTAGAGTCTTTTGAGTCTATTTCTATTAAATCTTTCTTTGAATTTATGTCTGTTAGGTCATGTCCTTTTGAGTCTATATTTCATCTTCTAGGCTTATCTTTTAATGTACTCATGATGGGACTTTTATCAGTAATAAAAAGTTTGAACTTTCTCATTTGCTTTAATTTTTTCTGATTCATCTTTAAATGGGACATTTAAAAAAAAAAAGAACAAAAAAAAAGAAAAAAAAATGAAAAAGGCAAAAGGATTGATTAATTATGACATAAATGAAAAGAATAAAAAATCACATACATTGCATTTGCATGGCAATAGTAGGAAAGCTCATAAGCTATTTTGTACAAGACGAAGACATGATAGGAATACTCCAAGTATCATAATTTATAGGATCCTGATCTACAAGAAACCTGTTGAGGAGAATTTGTGGAGAATGAAGATAAAATTGATCATTGATGAAAAAAGAATTGATGCTCTATACAAAATTTAAGGTTATCAATGAAGATTAGTTGAGCATTTCAACTAGAAGGTGAGAGACAAGGGTTTGCAAGAAGGAAATCTAGATCTAGGAGAAATCTGAAAATCTAGTTCTGGGTGAAATCTAAGCCCCTATTCATGATTTAAGACTGGATGATACATGCTCAAGAAGATCCTATCCGATGGAGGCATCATCTTCACATACGTGAACAAAAGTGCATCCTAGCAATGCAGATCAGCTGAAACGATACATCATCTAAAGATGACATCTGCATTTCATTTCTATTTTTCATACATATGTAATTAAAACTATGTGGTCCTGATTCTCCCTAAAAGAAATAACCGACAGAAAAGTGATGTAAGGGATATGTAGGCAGCCCGACTCATATGCGGTCCAAATCATAATACAAAATATTTTATTTGCATCGCATTCTCATTTTCTTTATGCCTAGTACATCATTTACTTAATTCTTTTGCCTAAACAAAAAGAAAAAAAAAAGAAAAAAGAACAGAAGAGAAGAAGAAAAAAAAAAAAGGAAGAAGAAAAGAATGCTTGGTGAGTTGAAAACCTAAAAGGGTGACTTAGGTAGAAATTAGAGCAAAAATAAAAGATGTCTCATTTAATGGTGATAAAATTTTGCAAAATACAAACCCATCATTTTAACATAAAGGATAGATTTTTCAATGTCATCTATAGCTTATCTTGTTTCATATAGTCTTGTCAACCTATAATTATTTTGAAAAAAGATAAAAAAAAAAAAGAAAAGGAAAGGGAAAGGGGGGGCAGGGGGGGGGGTTCGGGGTCATGTATAAAGTTATGGTCTAACTAGTCCTCTCCACCTACTAAGGTGCAAATCTCTCGTGTCCTCGTTAGAGTCAAAGTCTACCATAATCTCCTCAAATGTGCACAACCCTCCTTTAGATCTCTATAGCTTCCTCTATTGTAGCAGTAGAAGTATTAATAGAATAAGAACTACTCACCACAGTAGTATCAAAAACCCTTTTTCTAAAACTACGCTTCCAAAAATTCTTCTCTGCAATCTAGAAGATACAATCCTCCTCTAAATTAATCTTTCTTTGAACTTCTAATGTAGTGTCATCCTATCCTTACTACAGTCACAATCTCTCTGTCACCGCCACCACAGTTTGAGTAACTACTACAATCTGTGGTGTCGCACTTTTAGTAAATCCCTGAGTCTCCTTCAAAGATCAAGTCACCCCTTTGTCTATGTTGCAGTCCTTTTGCCATTAATGGTTTCTTTTATAGCCCATCATTCCTCAGCTACATCACCCTCAACAAAGCAACCTGATACTCTTTCTTAACTAGCCAAACCACCTTTGTCAACCACCTATAATACCTCTCTCTGGTCCCAAGTGGAATCCCAAAATAAACAGCATCATAACTCTTTAGCAAGCTATCACCTGATAGCTCTGGTAATGGGAGCTATGATCTGCACAAACTCTAAAAAGAAAAAAAAACTGGGGGCATATCCTGAGTCTACCTTTTTTGCCTCAGGACTCTCATCCCCTAGTGTAAAGTTATTGAAACTAAGTTCAATAAGCAAAACCACTTGATACTCATAGTCTCTAGTCAAGAGAGATCTAATTATTTACCATTGGCAGTGTTAAAAATGTGTCTTCCAAAGGCAAATTGCAAGCAACCATCCTATTCAATCTCTAACTGAGTCTCAATAAAGCATGTGCAGATTAAAAAGCAGGGGCCACCACCCAAAAATGATCAATTAGCCACACTTAACCCAAAACCTAAACTAGACACCCACAAAGCACCCAAAGTAGAAAGGGTAAGAATAGATAAATTTTTCTCACCTGAGAATAACTGGCAAGACAGTTCATCTCTTTAAATCCCTAACAAAGTAGTGAAGGCTCATCAGTGTCTTTGCTAGTACAGCTCTAACCATAAAATGTCTCTGCTCCATCTGCCATTCTAGCAGCACCCTAATCAATAGACCCATATCTGACACTCAAACAGAAAATCAAGGCTTTCATGTTGAGCCTCTACCCCCCTCATATCTCCCTGGTCACTAGGATTATGAAACTTATAGGCTGTCAAATTCACTTGACCATCACTGATCATCATTTGGCTTGCAACATCCTGAGACAAGTCTAAAAAACTCTTGAAAAATCTAGGAGATGCCAAACTCTAAGTTCTGACACCACCAGAGCTACCTTCAGATTATAGTCAAGCTATAGCATTAAACTTCCCAAAGGTGGGATATGACTCCTCTTTGGCAGTACTAAAATAGAAACCATAGGCCATCATATTCTAAAACTTGAAGCAAGCCCTCTTAAAAAAATCTCAATCTCCATGGCAATTATTCCATGCCACCATGGCAACTATTCCATACCAACCCAAGTTGAGTACCTCAACCTTGTTGAGTTTCTCATTCCACAAATTCATGGCCTCCATGGTGTAAAAGTCACATGAAAAATTGCATTCTTGTGAATTCACCCTCATACATCCATGCAATCATCCATTATAAGCATCATCACAGATCATGTATGGCATAAAAGTCAAGTAAAAGGTCCATGAATTATGAAACACGCATATATGAATATGCATCATCTATTCACAAATATACCTACATGTGCAATCATCTATGAACCAGCATCCATACAATCATACATCATCATGCATAAGTTGAGCCAATAACCTCACCAACATCTCCTAAAGTTGACTAGTACTTCCTTAAAGCTAATCGATACCTCCTAAAGCTGACCAGTGTCTCTTTGAGGCTAAATGATACCTTTTAGTTCTAATTAATAAAATGTGACTTCTAGAGTCTCTTTACTAGCAACAAAGTTCCTTTAAGCCTTTCGAAAGGCCCAACCCCTCACATTCAGAAGCCCAAGTTTCATTGGAGCAATCAAAATCTTGTCAGAATCTCTTAAGCTGACTCGCTATAAGCTGAGGTTCTCCCCTTACCAATATCATTTTAGAATCTATTGAGTTGACTAGCCATAGGCTAAGGCTCTCCTTTTATCAAAATCTTGTTAGAATCTATCGAGCTGACTAACCATAAGCCAAGGCTCTCTTCTTATCAAAATCTTATTAGAATATCTTAAGTCAACTTATCATAGGCCAGGGCTCTCTCTTTACTAAAATCTTATTAGAATCTCTTGAGTCGGCTCGTCAAAGGTCAAGGCTCTCCTTTCACTAAAATATCTTGTCCAAAATTCTCTTTCAACCATAAATGTTTAGAAATGGTCACCTAGACATCATTGTGGTTTCTTTTTCCATCTATTTTGTCTAAATCCATCAATTTTACTCATAAATGTCTAGAAACGATTACCTAGACATCAATGTGGTTCCTTTTTCTATCTCTTTTATCTAAATCTATCAATTTCACCCATAAAATGTCTAGAAACAATCACCTAGACATCTATATGGTTCCATTTTCCATCTTTTTTATAAATCATCTTTACCTCTAGCATTAAGGCAAAATGGACATACTTGATTGAGATTTACCCAAATCTTCTTTACCTCCAACATTAAGGCCGAACAGATAGCCTTAATTGATATTTATCCAAATCTTCTTTACCTCTAACATTAAGGCTGATGGATAGCCTTGATTGAGATTTACCCCAGATCATTTTTAACTCTAACATTGAGGCTAGACAGATAGTCTTGATTGAAATTCACTAAACCTTCTTTATCTCCAACATTAAGGCCCAACAGATAGCCTTAATTGAAATTCAACAAACCTTCTTTATCTCCAATATTAAGGCCGAGTAGATAGCCTTGATTGAAATTCACCAAACCTTCTTTATCTCCCACATTAAGGCTGGACAAATAGCCTTGATTGAAATTCACCAAGACCATTCTTGCATTCAACATTAAGGCTGGACCAATAGCCATTGACAAAACCTCATTTAACCTAGCGTCATCCTCACAAAAGACTTGATAAGAACACACAAGCCTAAAGTTTGACATGGTGTCTCTTCCTAATGTTTACTATCATCAGAATCACCTTTTGTTCAAAGCCAATTCTAATGAATGGTCAACTGTGAATACTTAATTTTGCACCCTCATCATCCAATTGTAGCCTTAGCACCTGCTAAGTTTAACATGCTATGCAGAGCTATTATGGCAGTCCCGTTAGCCGGTTAACAGGTAGGGGTTCGAGGGGCAATGCTCCCGAAAGAAAATTTTTTTAGCCTTCAATTATATCTAAATTTCCAAAACTCCATATCAACTAATCTTAAAAAAAAAAAAAAAAGCTGCCACACAGCAGTCTTGCAGTGCCGTACTAGGCCTGTGTAGTGCCGCAAGTCCAAGCTGCATTAGTTGGCTGCGGTGGCAGACAGGCCTGGTGTGGTGTTGCGCCTATCTCACACTCGTGGACCCCCTTTCCTACCCAGAAAATGACCCTTTTAACCCCTCTAGCCTAATTTTTAGCCCTTTCTAGCCCTACCCTCATTCTTTTCACATTTTCACTATCTAAACTATTCTCATCCACTTTTCCTATAAATACCCCCCTTCACTTCTCATTTCAACCCACCCCTTGAATTTGAGGAGATTGCTATCCTCAAATTTCTCTCTTCTTCTCCCTTCAATCACTCTCTAAATGATTAATAATCTTTTTAATTAATTAATTACCTCATCCTAACCAAGTTAATTAATCTTTTTAATTAACTAAAATTCCTTTTTTTAATCACTCAATTAATTAATTAATTAATCTTTTTAATTAATTAATTAATCACTTTTTTTTCAAAAATCATTCTTTTTTTTCAAAAATCAAATTAATCCTTTTTCTTAATCCACTCTTTATCCAAATTAATTAATTAATCATTTTAATTAATTAATCCATCAATCCATCCATTTCATCACGTTAATTAGTTAATTAATCATTTTAATTAATTAACTAATCTCCTAATCAATCCAATTATCTGGTCTCGATAAAACGGAACTTTGATCATTTAAAACCCTCTGCTCATCAAAAGAAAGGTATCAGCCTTTTTCTTCACTATCAACACATCCAAACTAAAATCAATTTGATCAACTCTTAAACCCCTCCACTTAATCGCGGAATGAACTACGTGGATTTTGATCCCCATTCAACGGGGTGTGTAAGTATGTTTAGAATCTAAATCCAAACCTCAAATCCAAATCCTAATCAATCCCCTTTTTTCTTTTTAATTAATGTAAATTGTAGATGTTTCATTTTGATTTTCTCATTACACTCATAACATGCTCATGCATTATAATTGTCATATAATATTTGTCATTTGTGAAATTAATTTTTTAAGTCAAATTAAACTTAAGAGCCAAATTTAAATTATTTAAAATCGAAAATCTAGTCCCCAAACTCAACTTGGTTTGAGGCTAGTGATTTTATCCTAGGGCAAATTAATTAAAAATTAATGAATTGGAGTCAGTTGGGTTTTTCCTTAATTTTCCCATGTAAAAAAATAAATTAGGATGGCGCCTCCCAAAATCATTTTCAAAATCAACCAAATCCAAACCTGAAGGTTCCATCGTGAGTCTAAACCTAAATGAGCATTCCAATTAAGGCCTCACACCTATTGATAAGTAGAAATACCCTTCTGATGTGGAGTAATACATCGGATCTTATGTACTTGGTATAAGCTCGCGAGTAGGGCAAGAGTACCCAACATCTGTAAGGGGGAACACCTAACTATAAGACATTATTAGTCTTGCGTAATGTGATACATGTAAGTGAGTAAGGTTTTGGCCACCACTCTTTAATTTCTATACGTGGGAAACATTCTGCCTCTAAGAAATTACTATTTCTGCTAAAGATATTGTTTCTATCAGAAATGAGAAATTGATTCATAATGACAATTCTAATTAACATCATTCCATTGTCATAATAAGACCATCTAGAAAAGGACCCACATACTTACCCCATATTTTATTATTATGTACTCACTGAGTTTTGTCTCATTCTTTAGTTGTTTAAATTTTTTAGGTAAGGTTGATGAGTCAGCAAGGTAAATTTCAAGCCCTATTCTTCTGCTTAGAAGTTGTTTTGCTAATTTCAAGTGTTGTGAATCTTGATTGTATGACTATAAAGACCGTTGGTTTAGAGCTCTATGGTTACTAAAGGTTTAGCACTAAAATGTTATTGGGTTTATATGTGATTGAGCTAGGCCCGATCAAGCAAAGAATATTGATTGTGTGTTGAACTAGAAAAGATTGAATGAATAAAGCAAACTGAGAATGAGATAATTTTCCCAGAGATTTTATTGAAGCTAGATGAACTATAATGTAAATGAATCTACCTTTGAGGCCTTATAATCAGGGTATTTATAAATATCAAGTTTTTAATTTTATTTGGACAGTAAGTAAGAAATACTAATCTATATAGGATATTAATTTGACTTTACTTATTCTAGCATGCTTAATGCGAATAGAAAATGGATTACTTCCCTTTTCAAGATGGGCCTTACTAGTCATGTAATACCTATTGGGCCTAAGCCCATTTTTAACTTATTTAATCCCTTATAAGTGGCCCCCTAATTTCATCGAAGTTGGTAGTTTGTATACTTCGCTTGAAACAAATTTTGGAGCAGACTGCTTAGTTCGTTTTGAGTGGTTCTTCCTTTCTTTGTCCGACTGAGTTGGTTTTGACGAGATGCCTGTGTACCTTGTTAGTTCAGGTTGTTAGTGAGCTTGCTTTTGAAAAAAGTGCAAGAGTTTATACTTGCCAGACACGTCTGAAACACTAAACAAAAAGATAACTCTTCCCTGTTAAATATTCGCCTTATGGCCTTATCCCCATTGTGCAACTGTACATTATGCCATTTTTTGAATTTAAAATGATTAATTGGCGTGTGGTTTTAGGGTTTTAAGTTTAAGACCCAAAAGACCCTTTTTTTTCTTTTCATCTTCCTTATTTCATTATCCAAAAATTTCCAGCATTTCTTCTTTCTAAAAGGTTTTTCGATTTCCTTACATTTCTTTTCCTCCATTTTCTTTAACTTTTTGAAAAAATGGCCCCTAGGAAAGAGGTGATCTCTTACCAAAACATCAAAACTAATTTAGAGAAGTCTTAGGGTGAAGTCACTTCTTCCCTAAAGGCGTCTAACCTCGGCCCTATCGCTGATAACCTGAAGAACGAAGAAAAATTCACCATCGACCTCCCAAAATCCCCTGTCAAGATTTTTAAGAATCCCGAGGATGCTAATGCATAAGAATTACTGAAGGATGATGATCACATCATCTTTTTCTATCACTAGATCGAGGTCAGTCTATAATTCCCTCCATCCTCTTTTCTTGTGGAGTGCTTTAACTATTTCTGCATCAACCCTATTATGCTTTCTCTTAACTCCATCTAAGATTTCCATTAATTCGAGGTGGTCTGTAAAGCTCTGGGTGTGCGATCCACACCCTATATGTTCAAGTGCTTCCTTAGGTTCACTTACGATTGGCGAGTGTGGTGTACTGGTGTGAAGTTAGGGAGGTGCTTTTTTAATAGCAAACCTAATAAAGTAGCAAACTAGCATACCAAGTTCGCTACCATTGTTATAAAGGAGAAGTACCAAGGTGGCATAGGGGATCCCTCCAAGTACCAACAGTATATGGCCTACTTGACATTCTTACAAACCTTCTTCCTAAAGAGATTGTAGGAATGCTGACCTTAATCTAGGACAATTGCTTTTATGACATGGCGAGGTTGGATTATGCTTTGCAGATAAAAGATGCCCGAGGTAAGACTATATGCCTTGTAATTGATGAAATTAGGGGTGAGTTTTCACTTCCTTACTTCTAATTTTCTCTTTTGACTATTTTTCTCACTCTGCTTATCCTTACCCACCCTTGTGTTTGTGTTTTTTGTAGTGTGTATTACAAATAAAGACAACACACATAAAAAGATTCAAGACCTCAAAGGGAAGCTGGAGCCTCTCCTCTATAATGAGGCTACCTTCTTACCCCTACTAGATGAATGGACTAGTCAGCTCAAAGCTGCTATTGCTGCAGACTAGGGGGTAAAGCATTCAGTTGGGGAGAAAAGGAAAACATCTCCTGAGAAGGAGAAACCTAAGAAAAACAAAAGGACCCTCAAGCCAGCTATAGTTGCTGAGGGGTCTAAATCCAAATCCAAAGTGGCTACGAAGGGTGCCGTGAAGGGCATTGGTCCTGTGCTGTTCAAGTCCAAGATGACTGCAAAGGACATTGGCATCGAGCCAGCCTTAGTCCCTACTTGTCCAAAGGGGCCCTTGATCAACGTGCTTGAATTTAGCGATAGCGAAGATGACTTGATGGTCACCAGGCTCGTCTGCCGAACTATAGGTGATTCTTCTTCCTCTTTCTCTGAGCGGACCCCCTCTGACTCTTTGAGAAATTTTCTTGTTAATAGTTCATTTTTTAACATAATAGTCAAGTCGATTTGTGAGGGGGTGCTTATTAAGGAGATAATGGATGAGGCTATTTGTTCTTTGTTGGAGAGGGGTCCTTCCTCGTCTGCTGGACCTTCCTCCGAACCTCAACCATGTAAGATGTCTACTCTTCCTATCCCCTCCTCTTTTCTCTCTTCTTTCCCTCTTTTTATTATTATTATTTGTTATTATTTTCCTTATTCTTATTCAATTTTCTCTATTCTAGTGGCTATAGCTCCTTCTACTCCTGATGAGCTTACAATGCAGCCAATCTCTCTTGATGACTTGTGGGAGCAGGTAGGGCAGGTTGATGTTTTCATTCCTACCTCAACTATTCCAATTTCTAACCCTGATCTCTTGCTGAACAAGAGTGTAGATATTGAGTCTCCTCCTACTGAAAATGTTAGGGTCAGAGAGGTGGAGCCTAAGAAAGACAAGGGCCTTGGTGCTGACCTGCCGGCTAGGGTCGCAGACATGCCCATCCTAGTTACAAATGCTGGAATAGACGACCAGGATTATTTAGAGGAAGTGGGAGAGAATACTTTTTTGAGGTCACTGCTACTTAGTAAGATGATCCTGCTCAAGTTGAGCTGCTTGCTCGACCAGAGTTACTGGTCTCTGACAACCCTTTGGTGTTTGAGCTCATTTTCCCTAAGCAGTTATGGTTCGACACGGATACTAATTTAGATGAGGTAAAAAAAAATTTTCCCTTCTTTCTCTTTTGCATACACTTACATTCTTAGTGTCTAATCTTTATTATATATTTTAGCTATTCCAGATGAATAAAGCCCTTGGGAAGAAGTTGAACGAGTTTGCTTGATATCAAGCGATGGTGCGCCAAATGCTCTCTACTAACCATGAGGTGATATTGTGCCAAAGATCAGCTATCGTTGACCTCTAATCTTCTTCTCAAAGGGTCTCAGAAGATCTGAATAGGGAAATTTTTTATCTGCTAGCAGCCTTGGCCTAAGAGAAAAAGAAATAAGTAGATTTGGCAGAATTGGAGAGGCTACGAAGCAAGGCAAAGAGATTGGCTGCTGAGAGGGACCGTTCTTAGGGCCTATTGACTAAGAAATCCAAAGAGTTAGAGCACATCACTGCCAACTTTACTTCCCAAATTGCTGACTTGGAGGCTAAAGTAAAAGCCAAAGACTCCGAACTCTAGGATTACTAAGGAGTGGTTGAGGCATTACGAGCTGATTTTGAGAAAATGAAGGCCGAGCTGGCTGATTTCCAAAAATAGGCTTAGGATTATCCTGTTCTGATGCAGAATTTCCAAGTAGTGGAGAAGCAGGCTGAGGAGCTTTATACTAAGCTTCAAAGTTTAGAGTGTCATCACAAGAAGGCAGAAGAAGAGAAAGCTACTTTACTAAAGGACTACTTGGGTTCTCCTCAGCATAAGCGCCAGCTTGCGATGGACTTTGGGGCTTAGGCTATACAATTTTACAATTTGGCAATTGATGCCTGTGCTGCCAAGTTTCCTAAGGTGCTCTTGCATGTACCAAAACAAGCCTTTGTTCCTAGCTCATCATTATCGCCTGCTTTGTCTAGTATATTTCGTCTTAAAAGCACTCCCCCAACAAACTAGACTCCTCCAGCTTCATAGATTTTTTTTTATTTTGTACATTATAAATTTCTTTAAGACAATTGTAAATATTTTACCTTATTGCAATAGAATTTCATTTTTTCTTCTATCTTGTCCTCTTTATTTATTTTCCATGCAAAAATTCAACTAACACTTAGTATTAGTTTTGTTTTGTGGTTGTTTGATTTTATCTCAACTTTCCTTAATAACTTGCCTTAATGTTTTAAGAGGTCTGTCTTCTTTGGAGATCCATATGATTTTCCCTTCACCAATAAGAGAATATGAGACTGTTTGAAAACTATTTTAAGAAACCATCTTGATTCTTTTGGTTGAAGACTTAGGCCTTTTGTTGCTAAGAAATTTTTTATAGAAAAAGACTTATGCTTTTTCATTTTCTTTTTGCGCTCTTTATTCCCTCAATAGGGAGTGATCTCCTATATTACTTTGTTAGGCACTTGCTCCCTCAACAGAGAGTGATCTCCCAGTTCATTTTCTTGGGCACTTGCTCCCTCAACAAAGAGCGATCTCCTAGTTTGTTTTCTTAGGCACTTGCTTCCTCAACAGAGAGCGATCTCCTATAAATAAATAAATAAATAAATAAATAAATATATATATATATATATATATATATATATTA